>JAMZAV010002213.1:0-188216 GCA_024449915.1 Sweltsa coloradensis
TTTTAAAAAAAAAAATTTTTGCAAAAACCCAAAAACGAAAAACCAGGGGGCCCTTTCCCCCCTTTTAAAAATCGTAAAAAAGGCGATTAAAAGAGAAAAAAGCCCACCTCGAAAAACATCAGCTAGTATAAAGGTATATTTTACTCCCCAAAAATGGGGCGAGCTCTGGCAATTGTCGTGGGGGACCTTCCCCTTCCCCTTGACGCCCCCCGATGACGATGGACGACAAGAACCACGAACATTACGAAGACAATGACACCGCGACGTAGAAACCCCCTTTTCCCTCCCCTTTACCCTTTGGGGGTTCTCCCAACATCCCCTCCCCCCCCCTAGGAAGATTTGGTGCATTTAAAACCTAACGGTTGCGCGCCCTTAACCCAAAAAAAAACCCAAAAACCTTTTATATAATAGTTCGGGATAGCAAAAAATGTTCAAATTATTTCACACTTTTTTAACCGGGGAAAATGCAAACAATCCTGCTGTGTTGGGGTCGCTGAGTGTTTGGACCCTACTCTTATATAAATAGGAAAACGCTTAAGTCCCCCCCCCCCGGGTTGAGGATAGCTTTTTTGAAATTTTTACTTTGGGGTAGGACAACTTTTCCTTTTGAAAGTGTTTTTTGAATCATTGCAGGTGATTGTTTCAAGTTTATTTTGTTACTTTTTTAAATTGTTTTTAAAACCTAAAAAAAAATCATATTAAAACCTTATTCATGGTTCGGCTAACCTTTTAAACTTTTTCTTTCAAAACAAACATCCCATAACCTTTAAATGTCCTGGTGAAAATGAACTTTGTGCCCCACCCTTTTGGTCAGAATGGGCCTAAATGTCACGAAAATATGCGTAAAAATGAAAAAAAACGTAAAAAGACGATTTCAGGAGAAAATTTCTTCAATTGTCCCAAAAAACGGGGGCAAGTTAATTTCAGAGATTTCAAAGGGTTCCCCTAAATTTTCACAAGGTGCATATGCCTTTTTCCGGTAGAGAGCGAAAAAACAGACAAAAATCAAACAAACAAAAATACCTAATTTTAAATTTTTTGGGGTCAGTAAAAATTGAAGTTTTCGTTTCGCTCTCCAACTACTGTTAAACCTTTGCGGGGCGTCTGTTGTGTTTAAATGTGTACTTTTTTTAAATTTTGCTCACCGCCGGGGGCCACATAATATGTTCATGGTTACAATTTCAGGTTAAAAGATTACCAACATTAAGATAATATAAAACCATCTCCCTTTTTCCCAAAAATGTTAAATTTTGCACCGTTTTGTTTAAAATCCATCTACAAAATGAGACCCAATTAAACAGATTTTACCAAACACAAAATTGCTTAAAAAAAAATATAGCCTATGAGAAATTTTTTTCAGTTTAATAATTTTTTTTTCAGAACAGATTAAAGAGCCTATACCAATGTTTATCATTTACAAATTGACAATAAATGTTGACAAAGGATTATGATTTATCTTACATCTACACTAGTCAGTCATCCAACGGGGTTTGGGATATCAAACGCCCATGTTTTATCTGCCCTTCACTGGGGTTTAATTATTTGAGATTGAGCCGTGGTGTTGGTATGCTCAAAAGGGGATTTTCCCAAATTTTTTCTAATGGCTTTTTACTGGTTAACCCCAATCACAATTGGTCTAGGTTGCCGTCAGCCTTGTCACCCCTTTCCCGGGGACTGATTAAGTAAACGCTACGATTTCTGCGAAGACCTGACTTCGGGGTTCACTATTCATAAGATCGTGGAAATTTCACTCCCCCAATCCCCTTGGCCGTTACCCATTCATTACCCTTCCTCATTCGGATCAAATCTCCGTTTTTAATTTTTTTTAATGTCTAGCCCTTGTCATAATAAATTTTTGAAAGTACTTTTTTTGCTAGTTTTCCCTTACATTATCGATTAAATTGGGTTTTAACAAATCTGTTTTGACGGGTAACCTTGTTTTTTAATCTAGACCCATTAGCCGCTGTGCTGGCGGCTAAGGCCCCACTGCCGTGTTTCTGTATGTAAGCAACCCTAATGGGATCACTTCCATCAAAAAAAAGTTTTTTTAAGTTTTCTCTTTACTGTTTGTCAGCCGTTCAAACACCGTTTGTTTGAGCATAGAGGGGAACGGTTACTTTTAAACCCCCCCAATCCTGAAAATTTCCTAAATTCTAAACTAGAAAACTGTGGGCCATTGTCTAAAACAAGAGTACAGAATCCCAGGGCGAAAAAAAATCGCTTTCAAGTTTAAATTAAACGTAATTTTTGTATCAAGAGTTAGCTATTTCTATGTTTTTTTGAATGGTAATGAAAACTAATACATACTTTTTTGTTTGAAATTCAACAAACCGTCCACCTTTTTCCCATGGAGGGGCTGGCCCCTCATGGGTAACAAAGGTTGCTTTACATTTTTGTTACGTTTTTTTGACATATAGAACATTGTTGACAAGGTTTAATACCCTTTTGCATATTGGGCCCAGAAAAATGCATCCCTACACGTTTTTTACATCTTTCTATCCCAAATGCCCATAAATTTAGATTTTAAAGCATTTCTTTTTCTCATAGTACTTGGTACTATGAGAGACTTTTTTAAAACAATAATCCCTGTTCTTAAACATTTTTCCTATATTTTTCCGTAGGTTTAAACACTCTTCTCTTCATCGTTTTTTAGTAGGCCCCCTCTAAAATACAATTTTTTTAAGTTTAAAAACACATCATCGTCTTTTTTCCCTTTTTAATTCAGAATTTTATCTGGTGATCTGAGACATTACTTAAAAACATAGCATTCACTTGATATGAACCTCTGTTCTAAACTTTCATCTACATCTTTCATTAAAAAAGCTCGAGAAAATGATCAGCTACATGTTTTTCTTTGCCTGGTTGTAATAAAAATTAATCTACTTTTGAATTGCAACATCATGCTTTGCGACGCATGGGAACTTCAAAAAAGGGTTTTTTTTTAAACAATTTTCAATGGCTTTGGTCATTTCACATTCACTCTCTTCCGTAGACATACTGGTAAAACCTTCACAACCGAATCAATGATTAAGCCCCTTTCTAATATTTGCCCAAGGGCGTTTTTATCTGTCAATCTTTTGATGCAAATGCTATCGGTCCATTGTTCTGCATAAGTACAGCCCCTACCCCATTCTGAGAAGATCTATGATAGGTAAGGGTTGTTTTGCATAAAATACCTAATACAGGACCCGTACAACCATTCTTTAATTTTGATAGATTGCTTCATATGTTGACCCCAAGTCCAAATTACACTTTTCTAGTAAAATGACGCAGAGGTGCTATTGTGTTGAATATCCATCCACAAACTTAGCTAGGAAATTAACCATACCAAAAAATCTCTCTAATCCTTCTTACATGTAGGACGGGACTCCCAACAGCCTTGACTTTTTTTTTACGATTTTTAAACCTTACAGTCTTTCAAACTAGTAAGGCCGTTTCTGGGCCAATTTTACTTTACCCTGTTTAACTTAACCCTTTTGCACGAAAACCCTGTCTAAACACTTGAGTCGGGCTCATGTTCCTGCTTTTTACTCCCCCGACTAGAAAAACATCGATATAATTCACCCTTCTATCCTTCAAAAATTTCCTTAACTATACGATGAAATGCCCCAGGGGGACAACAAATACCATAGGGAACCTCTTTAAACTACTGCCTTGTGGGCTTTAAACTAAATAACCTACTGCTTTCGTATCCATTTTTATCCAAAAACCCGAAATTGGCATCGGTACAGAAAAATTTTTTTGCCCATTTAATTTTTCGATACCTCTTAATCGTGGGAAGGATAGTGTGACGCTTGATAACTTGTTTAAATCCTTGGATCTAAAACAAACCTAAGGAATTTTTCTTTTTTACTTTTCAAACCCAATGGGGTTACCCATTCTGTTTTGGGTTTACTGATTTTTTCAATAAATTCTAAATTCTCCATACGTTTTTCCCGTTCCTTACTAGCTTGTCATAAAATTTCAGGGACTTTCCTGGGTGCTGTCCCCCTGGTGTTGCATTTTCCTTTAAATGTATGCGAACACCCTTTAAAACCCCTAACCCTTCGAAAACTCCTGGATTCTGACAATTTGTACACAGCTTCTCATTAGGTTTTGACCACAGAAATTCTTGATCACAAAAAATCTTTTCAAGCTTTTGGGCCCACAATTGGCACAAACTTTTTTTCCTACAACATAAACTTTAAGATTTCCTTGCCCCTTTTTACTTACATGGAATAGTACTTTCCCCCATCAAATACTAGGTCACCTGTATATTGGGCAATAACCCTACTTTTACAAACTTTATTCTGTGCAAAACCCAACCTACAATTGGAAAGCCATAACATTTGCTTGTGACCAGTGTCCATTTTAAAAACAAATTTTTACCATTTTTGTTAAAATTTTCATACCATATCTTTTGAAATGAGGTGTCCACTTCAGATTTCCCAACACTAACATGAGCTAGGCCTTCATTTTTGTCAGCTGCACTTCAGCACATTCACTCTCTTCTGGGTCAGGTTAGACATACCTTACCAGTAGAACTGTTACTTAATCTCAAAACTTCCAAAGTGGGTTATCCTTGCACTTGAAACAAAATTCGTCCAAATGCTGGGAGGGCTTGGGGGAGATTTCCCTCCACACCCCTTGCAAATGAAACAGGGGGCCATCGCTCGGGGTGATTTGGAAACTATCTCCCTTTTCCCGACTGCTTTTCTTCTCCAGTGGTTTTTTTTTCACTTCATCCACAGCTAGGCCCAGGCCTAGGGCCCTTTGGGATTTCTCGACCTCGGTTCCCCAAAACTTTTAAACTCCTGCTTCGACCGTTTTAGCACTTTGACATAAAGTGATTGCTTTTTCCATGTCAAGTTGTTAAATTTTAACAAACCGTTTTTTTCTCGCATATCCCGAACCCAACCCAAATTTTTTCTTTTTTTCAACTGTCCCTGAGCTCTCCAAAACCCCTGAAACTTTTCAGTTTCAAAACGGTAACCCCCTGACAAATTTATCACCCCGGGATGATTTTCATGAAGAAATTATGATTCTACAGTTTAAATTTTTTTGAGAGTGCAATATTCAGTAAATTTTTCAAAAATTATTTCAATTCTTCTGTCGGTTTAATGCGAACTCAAAGGTTGAATTTATCAAAAAGCTTCCTTGCCAGCCCCGGCAAGAACAAAACGCACTTACTCCTCATCTTTCCTTATAATTTTCCCATCAAATTTAAATAAAATAAAAAAGCTTGTCTGAAGTTTTTCAGTTTTTCAGATACTTACCTCGAAAATTTACGGGGCTGGCGGGTCTAACTTGTCCATATTCACCGATGATTGCAAATTAATTTTTTAAAGAAATTAATCCCCCCTTCGTAACACCATGTTGTGTTTCAATGTGTATCTTTTTTTAGTTGCTCACCGCCCGGGCGACATAATTTTTTTTTATGGTTTTTTAATTTCAGGTTTCAAGATTACCCAAAATTAAAGACAAAATACAAAAACTCCAGGACTCAAGGGCCGCAAAAAACTATTGTTATTATTGTTCTACATCGCTTTACTATGTTCCTATGTTCGAAAAAATCGTTTAAATTTGTAATATTGTTAGTATATTTTTATTGAAAATTTATTTCATTAGAATTGTAAAATGGGAAACTTAGTAATTTCTTGGTAAACCAAAAAAAACCCTGTGAAAAAAAAATTTTTTATTGTTATTTTTTGAGAAAATTTATATTTTGGGTCGCCCCGCTTGTCGAATAATTGTTGACGAAACATAATTTAAACACTAAAATCTGTAAAAAAAAATTTTTTAAAAAAAAAAAGGGGGGGCTGCACCCTAACAGACGCCCCCGTGCAGGGCCAAACCCCGGGAAAGGGACTAAATTTTGGGGTTCGTGGGATCGAAAGCACTAAAATTAAGCATAATTCAGGGAAATGTTTTTGAAATTAGTGCTTGAAGGGGGTGCAGCTGAATTGGCACCCCAACAAAAATATTCTTCCTAAACTAACCGTGCCTAATTCTGGTTTTATTGGTTTGCTTTTCTCCATATTTGCAACTTGGCTAACGAGACGAAGGGGGGGACGTCAGGGGTGACGCGGGGGGATTCTGGGGCCCTTTTTTTAGAAACACTAAATTTAGCACTAAATAGTTGATAGTGACAGAATTAGGGCTCAAATGGGGGTGCCAATTCAGTACCTTTAAAAAGTTCGATAAGATAAAATTTTTTTTAACTATATAAAGGGAAAAAAATAAACCAAAAAACTTATCTACATAATAAAAGATTAAACCCTTTTATCTAGACAGGTTTTCTAGATAATCACAAAAATGCAGGAACAATCCGATGTGTCTGGATGGAGTTCTGCTGTTTGGACCCTACTCATTATGGAACTCTCATAACATTTTAGGGAGACGTCCGGGACGTCCAGGGCATCAAGGACCCCCATTAAATATTATATAATTTATTTTTGTGTTTAAAAGTAAAATTATTACAATTTGTATAATATTGGGAAATCTTTGTAATATCCCTGGTATCCCTGGTGGGTATCCCGGGTCCAAAAGGGAAACCAAGTAAAAATTACTTTTATGGGAATATTGATATTTGGGTCAGCCCTGCTTGTCAACTCATTGTCGGCTACATACGGCAACACGAATGCTATGTGTAATATTAATGTTTCGCTCGCCAGACGCAAGGACTATAATTTAAAACACGAACAAAATTGCCTGTTTATACATGCGCCGACTTGGAAAAAATTTTTGTATTTATTAGCCTAGGCAGAATTATAGACTATTGACTATTGTTCCTGTTTAGAACCATGGAAATTAGGGTCGTTTCCACAGAATATTGAAAAACATATGTAAACCCAAATCAGCTAAAAGCAAAGTGACTCAACACAACACATACAGAAATGCCAGACATTAGAGCCCACGTGTTTAGGAGGGAAATTTGCCGTTAGTTGTCTTCGCACCGAAGAAGTTTATTTTTCAGATCGAGGAAAATTTAGCAGTAAATTGACAATCCCTACATTTACACAATCCAAAGAAAGGATTAATTTTATTGTTTAAAACGTTTTTCCAATAGTCATTTGTTCACCATAGGAGTGACAGCGACGTCATTCAATAAATAGTTTTAGCTATATTGGTAAAAAATATTCGCCAACCAGGTTTCGGTATCAATGTAGAGTGAACAAAGAAAAAAGGTTAACGATTGCCCATAGTTATAGTGGGAAAAATGGCGAACCCCACGACTCGACCGTCATCGTCAACTTAATGAAAGACAGCTGTTTGGCAAGGTACGTTTTCATTAAATATTGTCCCTATTTTTTTGTGAATGTGGTGAAACGTTTCACACGAACAGGAATTAAAAACAATTATTACAAAGTAGATATAATTCTTTGCCTCAGAACTAAAGTATTCAATAGACCATCTAAACTTTTTTTTTAAGATAGACGTTTAAATTTGCTTATTGGTGCTTGTTTGTTCTATAAACGCTGCATTTGGTCCATATTTACCATTCTTTGCCACAGTAAACGAGTGGTATGTTTGTTTAAACCAGCCTGATCGTTCCTGTCAGTGTTGGTTTGCTAATGTCCATCCTTTTGCATAAAACGATGCGGGACATTGAACAAAGATACTGACAGGAATGTCAGATGGTTTATTGAACCAATATTTCCTCAATAAAAAGTTAAATTGGCCTATTGAACAAATAAGATCTTTGGCGATTTTTGCCATTTAAACCCGATTAATTTTCACATTTTAATGGATTCTGAACAAAATTAATGTGAAAGCTCGAAATGATTCTTCCCGTCACTTTCCTTTTTCAATATCCAAACAGAGAATCTTTTTGGGCACCTCTGATGACACAAATGAAAATTAGAAAAATTGATTTCATATTTAACAGCACAATATTAATAATGTTCAAAAAATAAATAAGAAAAATATCCTTTAATATTGAACAAATAAGTTCAAGGCGACGATATCTTCAGGCGATATCTGATTTGGATTTATCAGCGTTACCCAAGGCTAACTATTTAAGATAAAATATTTGGTTTGCCATGAACAAAAACAAAATTGACTAAATCATAAAAATTTTCGAGTGAGATTCCCCTTGGCAAAGATCTCTCTTAAGAAATAACATTGCGGCGAACTTTGTGCAACGTGAACTCAACGGATTTTTGCCAAAACATTTGGTTTACAGCGTACTTGACTCCTTTTTCACTTCATCTGGGAAGCTTCGAAAACGCTTGCTTAGTTCCTTTGAAAAAAGGCTTTTTTTTTTTTTTAGTATGCGGGGGATTTTTAAACTTTTAAGTTCCATTGCAAAATCTTTTAAAATATAAAATTGCTACGAAAATTAGAATCTCAAATATCTTTGGGCCCAAAGACTTGCTTTGTGTACCATTGTGGGTGTTTGTTGTCATGTTTCAAATTACTTTTAATTATTATTATTTACCTAAAAAAACCCTTAAAACTTTTATTTCGGGTTCTGATTTACTTTTTCGACTTTTTCTTTCAAAAGGTACTGGCACGTTTACTGATAATTCATGCCCTCCTAAAAAAAATTGCTTATTTAAGGGGGTTTCAGGGCCGAAATTAGAAAAAATTTAAATATATGTTTCCTATGTCCCAAAAACCTCATTAAAAACTATTTTTATTTATTTTCTTTTTAACAATGCCCAAAAAATCAGCTCTGGAATTAATCTAAAAAGGGAAAATGAAACTCGGTAATTAAACATCCTTTCCGGGTATAAAATTGACGATAATAAAAAATTGGGGAGGCTCATTTAAAAACTCTACCCCTACCTAAAAAAAACTCCGCTACTTTGAAGTACGGGCCTTTAAAAGGATCCTTAGTACAAAACAGCCCAGGCTCTTTCCATGCCATTTTGGGAAACCATAATTAGTTATGTATCCAATTTTTGGGGTCAAGTCACAGCTCACGGGGCATTATCTTTTCAAAAAAACTATATACGCAAATGGATGCCCTTTGGGAAAATCTTGTACAGAACATTTAAATCATTACAAAAATTTACTGTCCCTGATTTTTTTTCAGGTTTTTGCGGGCATATATAATATATTTTTTTTTTTTTTTTTTTAACGGTGCTTTTTTGCCCCAAATAATTTTTTAAATAGGAGGTCCTAACTTTAAATTTATTTATTTATTTTTTTTCTTTTTAAAGTCTATTTATTTTTCCCTTTTAGTTATAAAAAACTGAATTACAAAGGGGCAAAACTTCCCTTCATGATTTTCGGGGAAAATCACATCCCCCATCCTCAGGCCCTCACTCGACAATGTTTTGCCTGGACTCCCCCTCACCGCGAACTAACTGGTCTCGCTGTCGTCACTTTTCCCCGTGTATTCCTACGTCATCGTTTTATCTCGTAGTGGGGCCAAGTTAAATCGCACGCGAAACACTAAAAATCAAGCCGACAAAATTTCCCGGAAAAGTTTTTCCTTTTTGCCCGTTCTATCTCCTAACTCTTATCAAGGTAACTTCACAAACAAAACCAAAAAATGGATGAGAATTTGTGATCTGCTGATTAAATAGACATTTCAATAGAACTGAAATAATCATCAAAATTACATGTACATGTACATTAACGTAGAAATTTCAAAGGCCATTCGTCCATTTTGATCAAATCGTATTTTTCTCGTTTCCTGTTCAAAGCATTGTGAATGCGCTCGGTGTGTGCGCATTATAACTACAACTGGCACAGAACTGCAACGAGCTCCTTTAGAGGTAAATAATAATAATTATAATAATTTTTGTGGGACGCCTGCCCAGGGTGCAATTCATGCGGTGTGGTAACTAGTAACTAGGTATGTGGCGGATAGGACAATAATTGTGAAGGGATATCCTAGGCTGTTTAAGAGTACTCAATCCCTTGCATTTGCATTAGCGACTAAGGAAAACCTCGGAAAAAACCTTCAGTCAGGATTGCCGGTTCGACGGAATTTGAATCCGGGACCTCCAGAATAAGATTGTCCGCGCTCGTCCGTTTCTCAAACAAAACAAGTGCCCCGGTTTCTTTTTTTGCTGGATATCAAACAGTCGACTGGTAAGATTTTGCTACCAAACTTTCCTGTGCATGCCTGAACAGAAAAGGGAATTTAAAAAAATATGTTGACAATGTTGTTGTTTTGTTATCGGCGATTCCATTTTTTCCATTCCAAACCAACTTAAGTGTCAATGTCCACACTCAAATTGTAAAGAAGCTAAAATCAATGAAATCAGCGGCGGATGCGGGGGCGATTGCCCCCTCATCACTATGAGATTCCAGATTTAATTTCGCAGCAATTATTACCATCATATTATATAATGCCATTTTCGATTTTTAACGTGTTAACGGCTAGGACTTTCAAACAGGCCCTGGTTTTGTAAATCAAACTCCCTCCCATATACGTAAATAGTTTCGTTCTATAATATGAAAATCTTGATAAAACACCTCTCCTTCCCCCACCCCCCTGAATCAGGCTAGATTCGCCACTGAATAAAATTTACCCAAATCATGACAATTACAAAGGGCTCATTTGCATCGAAATGTCAATGAAATATTTCAGCACCCCTCGGAATTTAGAAAACCCGGCGCCCCTAATTCTGGGTAATTTCACGACGTGCAATAAATAAATATCAATCATTATATTTTATCGTCCACGATGCAAACTATATTACGTTTAAACTTGGTATTGCTTTGAATTAAAAAAAACTAACGTCTATCCTATTCAGTTAAAAGACTGATTTACAAAAGAGGACAACTAAATAAATCTTATTAGTAATAAATTAAATAGATGCAGACACAACAATGAACTACATTTCAGTAAATATTTGAAATAGTAATATTACAAACATTCATTAAAACACAACAATTTTTGTAACAAATTCAAAAAAGGATATTAAATGCAGTTAATTAACGAATAATAAAAAAAGAAAAAAAAGAAAAAAAATGAAAAATGCATTATGCATACGTTTAGGTACTTTATATCAGATAAATAATATAATTATTGCTGCTCTGGCTATTTGTAGATGTAGATTTATTTTCTTCTTTCAGTACGGTAGTTAATAATGATATCAAGGATAGGCCAATACATAAAGATTCGAGTTGTTGTTTGTTGTGTTAGTGTATTTTTTATTTTTTTGCTGCTGTTGAATTTCATTCCTAAAAATGAAGACTACGACCAATCGACTATAGTAACATGCCACAAATAAAAAGTAACAAAATAAAAAAATAAACGAACAACCGCATAAGAGAAATATAAACTCGCGTAGGAATCCATCATCGTATTAATCACTGATGCTTCAATTTTAATGTATTGTTTTTATAACTGATTCAATAATCAAGATATTTGTTTTGCTTTTAATTCGCGATCGAAATAATTAATCTCACAACATGAACTAATGAGATAATAGAAGTAACACTTATGGGAATGGAAATTGAAAAACAACTTGTCCGCGAGAAAGTGACCCTTGTTGAAGTGTTGGTATGTTTAAAAACCATAATCAATACAATAACAATTTTCTGGGTATCCTGAAATCTATTACAACAAAGGCTACTTTCTACCCGAGCTGCTGCCACCCTCAACCTGTCCACTAACAAAGACAACTTGTTTTGGCGGCAGGACCATGATTCCTACTATGTCACTCATAGGGCCAGGGGCTAGACTATATCTTCTTCTTCTTCTTCTTCTTCTTCTTCTTCTTCTTCTTCTTCTTCTTCTTCTTTTTCTTTTTTTTTCCTTCTTCTTCTTCTTCTTCTTCTTCTTCTTCTTCTTCTTCTTCTTCTTGTTTATTCATCATCATAAGACATGGTACATATACACATAAATACATGCAGATTGTATTGGCCTCATGAAGAAAGGAATGCAATAAGCGGGACCGCATCCCATCCACCTAGATAGGTGGCCTGCATCCATATAAAATTAAACTAAAGTAGAGATATAAGTTTAAAGAAAGTAAACATAATGATAAAATAAATACTAAATATTGTGATTGATTTGTGAAATGACCTTAATAAGTTGATGATTATGAGATAATAGGTGAGATGAGTATGGGGTGATGATAAGAGCTATGGGGCCTTAGAGTTGATCATGCTAACATTTGTCCGATCGTATTTCTGAATCATGTCCATTATCATGCGGGGTTGTCTTTATGTTCGCTTTAGGTTAGGTGTACAGTCTGTTTTATAGCTTTGTAAAAATCATTGGATGGCAAAATTTTTGATTTCACTAGGGAGCAAGTTCCATGGCTGCTGGCTCGTTGGTACACAGGGCGTTGGTAGCTGAGCGTGCTGGCTCGGATGCACGGAAGTAGACGCCTTGCTGTGGGCCCCTCCCACGCTCAGCGGGCTTGGTAGTCGAGTTGCAGCCTCACCTCCTAATCAATTTTTCCGTTCATGCAGCCGCGAAGGAAGACGATGTCACAGCGTTGCAGAAAACCTTGGATGGAGGGGATGTGGAGGCTCTCCCGTCGTGCTTGTGTGTTGAGGTCTGTTTTTTGTGTCCCAGGACCAACTTGGTCGCCCGATTTTGTATGACCTCGAGTTGTTGATGTTGTTTACTGTTGTTAAGTGCCATGCTGGGATACCATACACGAGGATAGGCCTCACTAGTGCCATGTAGGCTGTCCTACGAGTAGCGACCTTACTGTCCTCGAAGATTTCTATTTACAAAACCGTTAAATTTTGAGCATTTTGATCTGATGCGGTCTGTGTGCAAGTTCCATTTTAAGTCATTTGACAGATGGATTCCTAGCAGTTTAGTTGATTTGCAGTTTTTTAGAAGACGTTATTAATTGAGTAAGTGTTTTTTATCGGACGGGTTGAACGGAAGAAACAGGTGTTATTACTTTTGCTGATATTAATTTGCATTTCATTTACCTTGCACCAGAGCGAGATGATGTCAAGGTCGATCTGTAAGATGGCATCGTCATTTATATTGTTGATCGGGTTATACAGCGTGCAGTCATCGGCGTACATCGAAATCTGTCCAGTGACGCATGAAGGCAAATCCATCATATAAATTATGAAAAACAGAAGCCCCAGTACAGAACCCTGTGGGAGCCCGGAAGTAACATGTACACTTTTTGATTTGTGCCCACTGTACACGACGTTTTGGATTCTGCCTGTTAGGAAGGAGGAACACCACTGCAGGAGTTTGCCTTGTATGCCATAGTGTTCCAGTTTTTCTAACATGCGTTGATGTGGCACCATGCACAAGTCAAAAGCCTTGCTTAGGTCTAGTGAAATAGCATCAATTTGTTTGACTGACTTTTTGTTCCAAATGAAATTGCTAGTCCTCATTGCTGCCATCATTTTGGCCAGCATGGTAGTGCAGGATTGCCTCAGTAGGAAGCCGTGCTGTTTGTTATTTACAATTCTGTTTCTATGTAGGTGATCTAGGATAGGCTTGGAAATAATTTTCTCCAGAATCTTGCATAGGGCTGATGTTAGTGCTATAGGCCGATATTTCGAAACGCTATCTTTGGGGCCGGATTTGAAAGTATGGTACACACATTACCCGTTTTCCATTCCCTCGGTATAGCGCCCACCCACAATGACAGGTTGAACAAACTTGCGAGAGATGGGGCAACGGCAACAGCGCATTGGTGTAGTATTTTGTGTGGTATTCCGTCAGGCCCCGGCGCTGTACCTGTTTTAGGCCCGGAGGCAGTGGAGCACCTCGGCTTCACACACGTAGGGTCCGTCAACTGTTGACAGGGAGCGCGACCTGCAATGCCAAACAGATCCCCCTGCTCTTGTTCTGTTGGAGTCACAAAGGTGTTTTTAAATGTACACTGAAGGCTTCAGCGATCGCAGGTGCGTCTTTTACTGTTTTGCCATTGTATGTGAAGCTAGATGGGGCTAAGCTTCCATGTTTACCGGAAATGTTTTTCCACAAGTCTTTCGTTTTGTTTTGTTTTCCTAATTCCACAGGTATTCATTATAAGATTTTCTTATTATTTGTTTCGCCTGTTTTTTTTTGTTTTTTTTTTATATTTACAGAGATTTTCTTGACTAGTGTTCCATTTCCATTTTTTTGTACAACTTGTTTCTCTTCTTCATTACCTTGACACATTCATCTGTGATCCAGGGCGGGCGACGTTTCCCTCGTATCTTAATACTAGGATGGCAGAGTGGAAATATTTCCAAAAACAATCACGCCATTTTACCCATTATGCATCTGTTTGTGTTTTCAGAGATGATAGTTGGTAATTTCTCCCACAACAGGTGCCATAATTTACCCCAGTTCGCTTTGTTGTAGTTGAGAACATTGGCGTTTTTATTCTTCTGAGAGGGTTGGGTTCAATTGTTGTTGTTTTGACGGTTTGGTGGTCACTGACGCCGGGATTACCTCGACCGAACTAACAATAGGAGGGTTATTATTCAAGAACGAGATCTATCGGTGAGCGGCTGGTTGCTGTTATTCTCGTAGCTTCGGCGGTGACAAGTTGGGTGAGGTAAGGAAGCGACAGCTAATTGGTTTCTAGAAGGGAGCTTTGGTCGTCTGCTGGGGTCTGCTGACCATTCCACATCGAGATTGAAATCTCCACATACCAACATAGTAGAGCTGTCTGCTCAGCGTGGTGTGTGCATTATTTTATGGGAGAGAATGAGATCGTCCATTGACTTGACACTTGAGTTCGGAGCTCTGTACGCAGATGCTACCAGCAGCCTCTTGTCTTGGACACTCACTTCCAACCACACTACCTCGCTATCTTCGGTCTCCAGGTCATCTCGCCTGATCGGTGACAGCGAGGGCGCTACAGCAATCAGAACTTACCGTGTTTCAGAACCAGCTCGGTCTTTTCGGTAAATGCGGTAATTTCCATTAAATATCTCGTTGTCGTTATCGAGTCATCAGCCATGTTTCGGAGACGCAGATAATGGAGGGGTTGTGTGTAATCACCCAAGCTTCCGTGTCCACTTTGCGCTTGCCGCACAACAGGCTACGAGCGTTGAACGATAACACTGATACGCCGGAATTATCTAAGGAGACTGAACGAATCCTGATCACCACACGAGAAGAACGAGTCTGACAGTCCTGGAAGAGAGCAGATCCAACATGACCACTTAGCTGATTGTTTTAACAGGCGACTGTGTTCTGCGGGACAAACTTTCGCGCACGTGCGGTGAGAACAGTTCCACAGTCACAATACTCGAGGTAAGTTGTTTGTTCTGCCCGGCGATTTGCAGACTTGACATAACTTACGTGTCTGAGTTGTGTTCCCGTTGGTGTTGGTCGGTGTGTTTCTCTGGTGGTCAACCATCCCCTGGGTCCTGGGTTCAGCTGGACATCGCGCGCGAGCGCGATGAGGAGCATGGCAACGCCGCACGAAGACGTAGGCACATTCAGGCGGGCGCGGAGCCGAGCTACGGGCCGGCCCGAGCTTCCCGGTAGGCGCGGGGGATGAACGTACATCGAGAGTCTCGCGTCCTCTAACGCGCTGTAGCACAGAGTGGATGTCGACACTTTTCCAGAGGCAACCCGAACACTAGGCGATGTCTAACTATATCGTGCACACATGGTTTCTACTTTATTGTGGTTAACAACGATTTTCAACACTAAAATAATAATGTAAAAGCGAAGCGATCTAACCACGCAGCCTCTACCTGCCGCCATTTTTCACAACAGTATTTCCTTTGTCCAGATTCGGCGAGAAATGTGCGTGGTTTCCCTTCAACATCCAAGCTCGTACTGAACTTCAAGAGCAGGTATTTATTGGAACGTGCTATTGCGACACCCTGCTCGAGCCAACACTGTCGGTTCAGAGGTGAAGGTGAAGACCATCACCACTAATATGACAGCTTTGTGGAATATTCTGGCGCTCAGCATGGTATGTACACAAATCAACGATTGCGTTTACTTCCAAACAAATTGTGTCCTCTTATAGTAGGGGAGCATAGGTAATTCCGTGGCCGGAAAAGTGAAAGAGCTATGTATGTGGTATCAAACGATTCGTATTGAGCCATAGATAAACAATTTCGATGGTGAGAGTCTTGATTTTTTGGCAGAGACCGGCCATATCTAAAACAAGATGGCCGCCGCTTTCGAATTTTAAACTAGCATATCTTCGTAAGTATTTGACCGATTTCAATTTCAAAGGTACCATTCGAAAGGTAAATGATAGAAATTTAAATTGTTTATTTCAAATTTTCACTAAAATCCCATTTGTTTGAGGTTATGTTACAAAAACTTTAACTGTTTACTTTACACTTTCTCGTTATGGAACGATATTTACTAGGTAAAAAGGTTTTACATTTCCTTAACTTGCATTTTTGGTAGATTATTTCTATGTGTTTTTAATGAATCCATGCATTTAATTTTCTAACAATTATAGCCTGAGTTTATGTAATTGAAGCGATGGCATGTGTATATGAATATATGCTACTACTGTGTGATCTTTATGTTTCAAATACATTTTGTCGAGACACAATTGGTGAAACAATTAGATATTTGGTATCAATCGATTCGTTATGAACCGAACTTAAACAATTTGATTGGGTACATTACGATTTTTTACTGAGACCTTCCCTGGGTAAAACAAGATGGCCGCCGTCATTGAACATTTTAACTAAATATCTTTAAAAGTATTTCGCCGATTTCAATTTTAAACGTACCGTTAAAAGGTAATAAAAAGAGCTACAAATGATATATGAACATTTTCCAGAAAGTTTAATATTTTTGAGGTTATGTTTGGTTTGAGTTTTTGGTAATTTAACGATTTTTCAGAGCCCAATAGGTGAAACAACTATGTTGGGGTATCAATCGATTCGTTATGAACCGTGATTTAACAATTTGATGGGAAAAATTTCAAATTTTTACTGAGCCCTTCCCATGGCAAAAAACAAGATGGCCGCCGCCAATGAGCCTTTTGACTCGCATATCATTGAAAGTATATATATCCGATTTTTAATTCACGTATACCGTTGAAAAGGTAATTAAAAAAGAAATAAACTATATACTTACTATTTTGTTGAAACTTTAATATTTACTAAGGTTATGTTACAAAAACTTAAGTTATTTACCACACTCGTCATCGTTATGGAACTTATGGTGCATATATTTACATGACCAAAACGGTTTTTGAATATGTATGGCTTGTTTATCCGTAGCATATCTCTTTATGTATTCAATAAGTCCTTACCTTTATGTTCCGACGGATATATCCCGAGATAATGTATTTGGAGCGACGGCATGTGAAATGAATAATATATTCATCGAGAATTTTGATCTTGATGTTTTGAACACATTTCGTAGAGGCACAATAATTGATGAAAGGATTATGTATCTGGTATCAATCGATTCGTTATGAAACGTACTTTAACAATTTTGATGAGGTACCCGTCGCAAAATAAAAACAAGATGGCTGCCGAAATAAACTTTGTTACTTATATATTTTTCTAAGATAATTGACAGATTCATTTCAAAGGTACCGTTGGAAAGGTAATTAAAGGAGCAAAAAAGTATAAACTTGCAATTTTCACGAAACGTTTATATTTACTGAGGTTATCTTGTTACTACACTCTATCGTTACAGTTATGGAACAAATATAACGTATATATGTATATATTTTGTTTTACCTTTGTTTTATAGTAAGCGACTATGACGCTGTTATTTTGGTATCATAGACAGAAATTAATAAAAGTTCTTCCACCGGGGATTGAACCCGGGACCAGATGGAAAGAGTATGACAGTATGACATACATATCGGCAACGAAAATCTCTAAAAACCAAAAAATGTATATATTAAGACAGAAATTTAAAAAATACCTCCACCGGGGATTGAACTCGGGACCTAGGGCTGTCAATGTCATACTCTTTCCAACTGGTCCCGGTTCAATCCCCGGTGAAAGAACTTTTATTAATTTCTGTCTATGGTACCAAAATAACAGCGTCATAGTCGCTTACTATAAAACCAAGGTTAAACAAAATATTTCATATGTACGTTATATTTGTTTCATAACTGTAACGATAGAGTGTAGTAACAAGAATAACCTCAGTAAATATAAACGTTTCGTGAACATTGCAAGTTTATACTTTTTTGCTCCTTTAATTACCTTTCCAACGGTACCTTTGAAATGAATCTGTCAATTATCTTAGAAAAATATATAAGTAACAAAGTTTATTTCTTCAGCCATCTTGTTTTTATTTTGCGACGGGTACCTCATCAAAATTGTTCAAGTACGTTTCATAACGAATCGATTGATACCAGATACATAATCCTTTCATCAATTATTGTGCCTCTACGAAATGTGTTCAAAACATCAAGATCAAAATTCTCGATGAATATATTATTCATTTACACATGCCGTCGCTTCAAAATACATTATCTCGGGATATATCCGTCGGAACATAAAGGTAAGGACTTATTGAATACATACAGAGATATGCTACGGATAAACAAGCCAAACATATTCAAAAACCGTTTTGGTCATGTAAATATATGCACCATAAGTTCCATAACGATGACGAGTGTGGTAAATAACTTAAGTTTTTGTAACATACCTTAGTAAATATAAAGTTTCAACAAATAGTAAATATATAGTTTATTTATTTTAATTACCTTTTCAACGGTATACGTGAATTAAAAATCGGATATATACTTTAATGATATGCGAGGCAAAAGGCTCATTGGCGGCGGCCATCTTGTTTTTTGCCATGGGAAGGGCCTCAGTAAAAATTTGAAATTTTTCCCATCAAAATTGTTAAATCACGTTCATAACGAATCGATTGATACCCCAACATAGTTGTTTCACCTATTGTGCTCTGAAAAATCGTTAAAATTACCAAAAACTCAAACCAAACATAACCTCAAAAATATTAAACTTTCTGAAAAAATTGTTGGTATATCATTTGTAGCTATTTTTATTACCTTTTTAACGGTACGTTTAAAATTGAAATCGGCGAAATACTTTTAAAGATATTTAGTTAAAATGTTCAATGACGGCGGCCATCTTGTTTTTACCCAGGGAAGGTCTCAGTAAAAAAATCGTAATGTACCCAATCAAAATTGTTTAAGTTCGGTTCATAACGAATCGATTGATACCAAATATCTAATTGTTTCACCAATTGTGTCTCGACAAAATGTATTTGAAACATAAAGATCACACAGTAGTAGCATATATTCATATACACATGCCATCGCTTCAATTACATAAACTCAGGCTATAATTGTTAGAAAATTAAATGCATGGATTCATTAAAAACACATAGAAATAATCTACCAAAAATGCAAGTTAAGGAAATTTAAAACTTTTTTACCTAGTAAATATCGTTCCATAACGAGAAAGTGTAAAGTAAACAGTTAAAGTTTTTGTAACATAACCTCAAACAAATGGGATTTTAGTGAAAATTTGAAATAAACAATTTAATTTCTATCATTTACCTTTAGAATGGTACCTTTGAAATTGAAATCGGTCAAATACTTATGAAGACTATGCTAGTTTAAAATTCGAAAGCGGCGGCCATCTGTTTTAGATATGGCCGGTCTCTGCAAAAAATCAAGACTCTCACCATCGAAATTGTTTATCTATGATCAATACGAATCGATTGATACCACATACATAGCTCTTTCACCTAAGCTGCCACGGAAGCATGTTTTCATACCCTATGCTCCCCCACTATTAGTCCTACTTCCATGTTACAACCATTTGTCCCAATTGTGCACTTTTATATAGAGGTCCAAAATTTTTTATGCGTGTACTTCACCCCTAAAAAGTCATTTTTAGACCGGGACCCCATTCGTCTCGCCATTAATTAAGCTATGGCGGCCATCTTTAAAGATGGCACCAAAGTGTAATAAGACTACCACATTTCGGAGGAATCTTGGCATGTGGCACCACATTTTTTCCATTAAATCGACCATGGGAAACTCAAATAGGCATCATAATTAGAATTTTGTGAATTTCTAGGCCTTAAAAAGCAAATTTTATACATTTTAAGGCAATTTTGTTACTCAATTTCACTGGTTTCTACGACAGCCGAGTTGACTGTAATAACGTGTATAGAGACCATATATTTTTTATTCGTGTACAAGACACACCAATAGTCGGTTTGAGTTCGGGAACCCATTCGATTCTCAATCCATTTACCTATGTCAGCCATCTTTAAAGATGGCGTCTGTAGTGAAAATAAGACTACTACATTTTGACGGAATCTTGGCCTGTGGCACCATTTTTAGTATTAAATCGACCAGCATGAACTCAAATATGGCAGTATAATTAGGATTTCGTGGATTTCGAGGGCCCTGAATTTCAAATTTTTAACATTTTATGGCAATTTTGTTACAAAATACCACAAGGTCCTATAATAGCCGAATTGACTGTTACAACGTGTAAAGAGGTCAAAATATTTTTATGCTTGTACTAGACACCCAAAAAGTCATTTTTAGATTTGGAGTCCAATCTTCTCCCAATCCATTTACCTATGGCGGCCAGCTTTAAAGATGGAACAGTGAAATTTTGTAACAAAATTGCCTTAAAATGTGTAAAATTTAAAGATTAAAGCCTGGAAATCCACGGAATACTAATTCTACTGTCATATTTGAGTTCTTCTTGGTCGATTTTATGGGGAAAAGTGGTGCCAAATGCAAAAATTCTGTCAAAATGTGGTAGTCTTATTACACTTTAGACGCCATCTTTAAAGATGGACGCCATAAGTAAATAGATTGAGAGTCGAATGGGCTCCCGGTCTAAAACGGACTATTGGGGTGTCTTGTACACGCATAAAAAATATATGGTCTCTATACACGTTGTTACAGTCAACTCGGCTGTCGTAGAAATCAGTGAAATTTTGTAACAAAATTGCCTTAAAATGTAAAGAATTTGCAATTTTCTGCCTCGAAATTAACAAAATACTAATCCTGATGCCATATTTGAGTTCTCCATGGTCGATTTAATGGAAAAAGTGGTGCCACATGTTAAGATTCCTCCGAAATGTGGTAGTCTTATTACACTTTGGCGCCATCTTAAATATGGCCGCCATAGCTAAATTGATGGTGAGACGAATGGGGTCCCGGTCTCAAACTGACTATTGGTGTGTCTAGTACACGCATAAAAAAAGTATATGGTCTCTATACAAGTTATTACAGTCAACTCGGCTGTCGTAAAAACCAGTGAAATTTAGTAACAAAATTGCCTTAAAATGTATAAAATTTGCAAGTAAGGGCCTCAAAATTCACAAATCCTAATTCTGATGCCATATTTGAGTTTCCCATGGTCTAATTTAATGGAAAAAACGGTGCCACATGCCAGATTTCTCCGAAATGTGGTAGTCTTATTACACTTTGGCGCCATCTTTGGAGATGGCCGCCATAGCTAACATTAATGGCGAGACGAATAGGTCCCGGTCAAAAATAACAATTAGGGGGTGAAGTACGCGCATAAAAAAATTTGGACATCTATATAAAAGTGCACAATTGATTCACACCTATGCCAGACGAAATAACTATGAAAGACAAAAAATACCAATGATTATGATAAAATACAATTTAAGAGGGAATGGGACACATTTGGCTGTTAGCAAATAGCTATTCGCTCGGCCAATATGCATCCGACGTATATGAAACTTTGCAAAGTTGTCAATAAAGCATACATAGACAGCCCTGTGGTCATAGATTTGCCATATTTGACTTAATCAGGAAAAAATCACGAATATGGTCAATTTTGGAGTTTTTAACAAAATCAAATTCAAGAAAACTAATTTAATTTTATCAAATTATTTTAAAACAAAATTTAAAAATGTGTTACTGCAGAGCCCTATATGTAATTCCACATTTGTGACATATGTTCAAAATTTCAGACATCTGTGGTGTCAGTTGGCCGAGCGAACAGCAATTTGCCTAAAACGCATGTCCTATCCTCTCTTAACATATTATTTTAAATTCCAAGTTTCTTGGCGATTTTAATAATATTTTATGAGATCTTTTATCCCAGGTTAACTTTTTTCATGTTTTTTATTTAGGATAATATTGTACATAATACGTATATTTTGTAATTGAAGACATACGATGGGAGATTTTTCAAAATTCGCGAATAAAAAAAATACAGTTTTCTTTATGTTGTAAAATCAATCAGTCTTTAAAATTGCTCTGCATAATTTTATCATTCGTAATGGTAAGAAGTCCAACTGATCCAAAGGAAATATTATAGATTTTAGATACTGTTCCCCACAGAAAATCAGTTATATGACTGAGTGGGTAGACTCTAAATACGAATTAATTTGTTAATTTATTATAAAGCGACGCTATACTTTACTGTCAACATTGAAAGTACTATCTTCTTTTTTTTTTTGTAGAGCGCGACTAGACTAGCGATATATGATACGTATTTTCACCTCTAGTGAGCCATATTTTTCCTCTGACCCAACACGTTTAGGGGCAATTAATATTTAATACAATACAGATATTTAAAAATCAAACCGACCGGGATCTTAGTATTAAATCAGTACTCCTGACACAAGAATTACAATTATATTTGTCTTAATAAAGTCGGTTGTTAACTAGGAGTATCAAACATTCAATTTAGGCAGCTACAAGTCTACATTACAGGCGTACGTAGTTGTTCGTAATTGTCATTACATATATTATATCACATCCTTTTTTGCAACAACATTTAGTTGGGTAAAGGGGTGTTTCCACCATTTCTCTTGGGCATCACCGAACCAGCACCGACCTGCCAAGTTCGGCACCTCATCTTCTTCCTCATTCTTTTGTCATAAAACCAGCTCTCTCCACTTTTGCCTGTCCTCCCACCATCTTTCTCTCTCTTCAACCACTACCCACTCTTTCTCTCTCTCCTCCACATCTGCCTGTACCTGATTTTGCCATCTATCTCGAGGTCTTCCCACTCTTCTCATATCATTTTTTTTAAATCTCAAATCTTGGGATTCTATACTTTTCCATTCTTCTTATATGTCCATACCATCGTAGTAAATAAATATCCAACCAAATACAAAAATTTGTAAAAACAAATGGCAGCCAAGCTCTCCTTCAAAAGTCTTCGGCTGTGAATGCTGTGAGATATAGAAGTTGAGCCAAGCTTTTTATTCTTTCTCCCTAGTTTCGCTTTGAAATAAGTAAGATCATTTCGCCTGTTGACGAGCGCCAAGCCAACGATTTTTGTGGGAAAAAAGTAAAATTTTTAAACTCGAAATCATAAAAAAATTCTTGGCCATGAACCAAATTCAATGGCCAAGCCATTTTTTTATGATTTCGAGTTTAAAAATTTTACTTTTTTACCACAAAAATCGTTGGCTTGGCGCTCGTCAACATGCAGGCGAAATGATCTTACTTTTTTTTAAAGCGAAACTAGGGAGAAAGAATGAAAAGCTTGGCTCAACTTCTATATCTCACAGCATTCACAGCCAAGACTTTTGAAGGAGAGCTTGGCTGCCATTTTTTTTTTTTTTTTTTTTTTTTCAAATTTTTGTATTTGATTGGATATTACATCTTTTTGTTGTTCGTTTGCTATCATGGTGTGAATGATGGACTTTGAATGATTAAATTTGTTAGTTCAAAGTTGTTTTTTGACATTTTTGGGCCCACGGCCCCCCCAAAGATACCCCTTGTGTTTTAAGCACTAGATATTTATAATGGTTAAGAGCATGTTTAATTTCAAGCTTGTACAAATTACTACGCCTGAGTAATTACGCGTTTTGATTTTGATTTTGATTTTCCCCGGTCCCAATTGCCCGGTTTTGGTTATATGAGGTACATCAGAGGTGGTCCAAGTTCCAAAGTTCTAAGATGAACCATTTTCTCAGTATAGCGTATTTTATTCATAAGATTACGGAATTACCTACTTTTGATAATTTTGATTTTCTCGGTACCCGGTACCCAATTTTGCTTTCCATATTCAAAAGTGATAAAGAATGAGAGATAACAAAATTTATTCCACGTTTGAAACATCTCAGTTGTAAGGTTTTCTTTGAATGATTAATTTCTTAAAGTTCAGATAAGTTTTTTGTCATTTTTGGGCCCATGGTCATCCCCAAATTTAGCCCCTTGTGTTTTGGACGCAAGATATCTATAATGGTTAATAGCATGTTTTAATTTCAAGTTTGTACAAATTACCACGCCTTGGAAATTACGCGTTTTGATTATCATCCAAATTTTGATTTTCTCCGGTCCCTGTTACCCGATTTTGGTTTTGAAAGCAAACGTCACTGCGTCTGAAGTACATCTAAGTGTGGTCCAAGTTTCATAGTTCTAAGATTTACCGTTTTCTCTAGGCTAAATTAATCTCCGCGGAGAACTCCTAGCCAGCCAGCCAGCCACCCATCCACCCACCCACCCAACCACCAGCCACCAGCCAGCCGAAAGGAATTTGACGATGTTGAGAGCCTTTTTTAACACAGAACGAGTTGTCGGATCGGGTTGATTTTTTTTTGGTATGTCATGGACCACTTACCAGGTCATATACCGAGTTTCAAGATTGTAACTCTTTCGGGGCGGCGTGTGCAGATAGCTGAAAACCCCCTAACTCTGGTAGCTGTAAATAGGGCTGGAGTTCGTGTCGCCTAAGCACTAAGCAGTCGCATGCGCTTGTCTGCCGGCGACGATCGTCGCACTAGATATGTATCAAAACAACTAACTTAAATTATTATAGGAAGTTAGCTGGAAATAGAACAACTGGAACTTGTAACAGTTGTAAGACACCGTTGTCGTAGCTCCATGCCTTATAATAATCCGTGCTATAGTTCGGTGTGAGTGTGGCCTTCGACATGCTGGAGGATGTGGCGTACGAGAGATCAGCCATCGAGCTGAGGAGGCCCTGTCCACCGCCATACTTGCTCTACGTGTACGACGACCCCGAGCAAGACCCCGACCTGATGCAAGCCGGGGACAGATTTGTCCGTGCAACCGCCAAGAAGAAGCCCTCCAAATCCTCGTCAAACTCTAAAGGTTCTAAAGGCAGGAAATATAAACCTCCCAAACTAACTCAAGTGAGTATTCCAGTATATAACTCAGAAGGTCAGTTCGTACGCATAGGCGTGCGCAGAGATTTACAATGGGGGGGCCAAGGCCTCCTGCCCCCCCCCCCCCCCTGCGCACGCCTAGTTCGTACGTGACAAGTTCAAACACGGGGATTGTCGATGTGGGATTCGGTGAAAGTAAGTTTTGCCCGGCCAGTGTGACTTTTAAGGTGGTTAACTAGGCGAGAGTTTATTAATATTGTGAACGTAATGACGACAAATTTGAAGCGCTAAAATATATATAGTCGTGGTCCCAATGAAAGAATGCAGATTGCTCGAAATTGTTTTCCCAACATAACAACTTTGTAAACTATATTTACGCTAGTTCAGCTGTGGATCTAGAACACGGATGAACTCTGTATTCTAGCACAGATAATTTTTGCTTGCGTTGGTAAAAGATATTTCTCTTCCATTCGCAAAGGCGACATTCCTTTTACCGCTTATTCGTACAACCCCCACCACTACAAAGCATCTGCATTCTTTCGCTGGAGCAAGTATACTTTTATAATGGACAACCTTAAATGAGTGTAATGTTACTGTTTTACACTCACAGTGTAAAATATTTGTTTTTCATATTGTAAAATTTATGTTCTCCTATTTCTGTGCCGGCATTTTTGTCACTTCTTTCGCACACATTTAATGGTTTAAAAAAATGCGGCAATACAAATAATATAAAATCACTAAACACCCCCCCCCCCTACACCACACACACGACAATCCACGTCAGTGACAGCTTTTTTAGACCTACGCCAACATCACAATATTGTTCCACATTGTTGTTTCCTTTGAAATGGATATTTTAATTTCAGGATACTATAGCTAACATATTATCTCAAAGCACAGTATTGTCCAAAATACACGCAATTACAACAATGAGAATAACAATGTGATGACGATGACCATGACTGATAAACATTGGGCAACTCGATTTTGAAGCATTGAGCAAAATACGTTTATTTTTGTGTGACCTCTATTTCACTACTTTAATTTTGAACTACACGTGAACAAAATTAAATCGAAGTAGATTGTGATTTTGCCTACGTAGCTAAAAACGGTTTCCGCATTTATGTATTTAAATCCTAGACCTAGAATATAATAGAGACTATAGCCGCTAACTCTTGGTAGAAAATTTATAATAATGACATAATTGAACTGTTGTTATTCAATGATATTCAAATTACTTTTGATATTTTCGCCTAGCCAGGCATATAGCCCTAAAATTCCGTCTGACACTCAACCTGTTATAAAAGTTGATTGAAAGAGTGAATACCACATTATCATATAATAATATCGCCAGATCAAAATCATTTCATAGTTGTCGAGTGTGTCCTTAAAACAAATGATAAAATCAGTAAAACTAAAAATAAACTTCCATAAGAACGCACAATTCCAAACATTTATCGCAAACTGCCGTTCACTTAAATAGTTTTTTCCTCCATTGGAAAATGTATACTAAAACAATGAGGCAGCATTTGACTTCGTAAAACTTATTTCTTGCAGAAAACCATTAATCGTGATGATATTTTTAAGTATAAATAGGATAGGGCACCAACTTTTCAGAATGTCAGAATGACTGTGAGTGCTCAAAAAACTTAAACAAACTTTACGAGAGGGTGGGGGGGGGGGGGGTTGCCAACACTGACCAGGAAAAGAAACGGAATCCCATGAAAATTCATGGGAAAGGGATCAAGCATGAGGGTTTGGGGGGTAGAACCCCAACCATAGCGCCTCAGACGAAAATTTAGAAATTCAGATTTTTTGAAGTGCGTTTGGTGGGTTTTAGAATAAAGTGGTGGACTGTACGAAACATGTAGTTTTGTGTAGTCAAAACTGGAAAACCACCAAAAGAAGTGGGCCACTGAGGTATAGATTATATACAGATACTATACAGTATACAGTATTACAGTATACTGTTTTACAGTATAATACTGTACCGTATTATTGTATACGTAATACAGTATCATACTGTTCTGTATTATGTTACGTATATGTATACTGTAATACAGTATAATACTGTATCGTATCATTGTATACTGTATACAGTATTATACTGTTCGTATTATTGTAAAAATTACCACCCCGGGAAAATTTACGTTTTTGTTTTATATCCAAAATTTTTGATTCCGTCCTGTACCGTTTTGGTTTGAAAGCAACGTCACGCGTCTGAAGTACATCTAAGTGGGTCCAAGTTTCATAGTTCTAAGATTTACCGTTTTCTCTAGGCTAAATTAATCTCCGCGGAGAACTCCTAGCCAGCCAGCCAGCCACCCATCCACCCACCCACCCAACCACCAGCCACCAGCCAGCCGAAAGGAATTTGACGATGTTGAGAGCCTTTTTTAACACAGAACGAGTTGTCGGATCGGGGTGATATTTTTTTTGGTATGTCATGGACCACTTACCAGGTCATATACCGAGTTTCAAGATTGTAACTCTTTCGGGGCGGCGTGTGCAGATAGCTGAAAACCCCCCAACTCTGGTAGCTGTATATAGGGCTGGAGTTCGTGTCGCCTAAGCACTAAGCAGTCGCATGCGCTTGTCTGCCGGGCGACGATCGTCGCACTAGATATGTATCAAAACAACTAACTTAAATTATTATAGGAAGTTAGCTGGAAATAGAACAACTGGAACTTGTAACAGTTGTAAGACACCGTTGTCGTAGCTCCATGCCTTATAATAATCCGTGCTATAGTTCGGTGTGAGTGTGGCCTTCGACATGCTGGAGGATGTGGCGTACGAGAGATCAGCCATCGAGCTGAGGGAGGCCCTGTCCACCGCCATACTGCTCTACGTGTACGACGACCCGAGCAAGACCCCGACCTGATGCAAGCCGGGGACAGATTTGTCCGTGCAACCGCCAAGAAGAAGCCCTCCAAATCCTCGTCAAACTCTAAAGGGTTCTAAAGGCAGGAAATATAAACCTCCCAAACTAACTCAAGTGAGTATTCCAGTATATAACTCAGAAGGTCAGTTCGTACGCATAGGCGTGCGCAGAGATTTACAATGGGGGGCCAAGGCCTCCCTGCCCCCCCCCCCCCCCCTGCGCACGCCTAGTTCGTACGTGACAAGTTCAAACACGGGGATTGTCGATGTGGGATTCGGTGAAAGTAAGTTTTGCCCGGCCAGTGTGACTCTTTAAGGTGGTTAACTAGGCGAGAGTTTATTAATATTGTGAACGTAATGACGACAAATTTGAAGCGCTAAAATATATATAGTCGTGGTCCCAATGAAAGAATGCAGATTGCTCGAAATTGTTTTCCCAACATAACAACTTTGTAAACTATATTTACGCTAGTTCAGCGTGGATCTAGAACACGGATGAACTCTGTATTCTAGCACAGATAATTTTTGCTTGCGTTGGTAAAAGATATTTCTCTTCCATTCGCAAAGGCGACATTCCTTTTACCGCTTATTCGTACAACCCCCACCACTACAAAGCATCTGCATTCTTTCGATGGAGCAAGTATACTTTTATAATGGACAACCTTAAATGAGTGTAATGTTACTGTGTTTACACTCACAGTGTAAATAATTTGTTTTTCATATTGTAAAATTATGTTCTCCTAATTTCTGTGCCGGCATTTTGTCACTTCTTTCGCACACATTTAATGGTTTAAAAAAATGCGGCAATACAAATAATATAAAATCACTAAACACCCCCCCCCCCTACACACACACACGACAATCCACGTCAGTGACAGCTTTTTTAGACCTACGCCCAACATCACAATATTGTTCCACATTGTTGTTTCCTTTGAAATGGATATTTTAATTTCAGGATACTATAGCTAACATATTATCTCAAAGCTCTAGTATTGTCAAAATACACGCAATTACAACAATGAGAATAACAATGAGATAACGATGACCATGACTGATAAACATTGGGCAACTCGATTCGAAGCATTGAGACAAAATAGTTTTATTTGTGTGACCTCTATTTCCTACTTTAATTTTGAACTACACGTGAACAAAATTAAATCGAAGTAGATTGTGATTTTGCCTACGTAGCTAAAAACGGTTTCCGCATTTATGTATTTAAATCCTAGACCTAGAATATAATAGAGACTATAGCCGCTAACTCTTGGTAGAAAATTTATAATAATGACATAATTGAACTGTTGTTATTCAATGATATTCAAATTACTTTGATATTTTCGCCTAGCCAGGCATATAGCCCTAAAATTCCGTCTGACACTCAACCTGTTATAAAAGTTGATTGAAAGAGTGAATACCACATTATCATATAATAATATCGCCAGATCAAAATCATTTCATAGTTGTCGAGTGTGTCCTTAAAACAAATGATAAAATCAGTAAAACTAAAAATAAACTTCCATAAGAACGCACAATTCCAAACATTTATCGCAAACTGCCGTTCACTTAAATAGTTTTTTCCTCCATTGGAAAATGTATACTAAAACAATGAGGCAGCATTTGACTTCGTAAAACTTATTTCTTGCAGAAAACCATTAATCGTGATGATATTTTTAAGTATAAATAGGATAGGGCACCAACTTTTCAGAATGTCAGAATGACTGTGAGTGCTCAAAAAACTTAAACAAACTTTACGAGAGGGTGGGGGGGGGGGGGTGGCCAACACTGACCAGGAAAAGAAACGGAATCCCATGAAAATTCATGGGAAAGGGATCAAGCATGAGGGTTTGGGGGGTAGAGACCCCAACCATGGCGCCTCAGACGAAAATTTAGAAATTCAGATTTTTGAAGTGCGTTTGGTGGGTTTTAGAATAAAGTGGTGGACTGTACCGAAACATTGTAGTTTTGTGTAGTCAAAACTGGAAAACCACCAAAAAGAAGTGGGCAACTGAGGTTATAGATTATATTACAGATACTATTACAGTATACAGTATTACAGTATACTGTATTACAGTATAATACTGTACCGTATTATTGTATACTGTAATACAGTATTATACTGTTCTGTATTATTGTATACTGTAATACAGTATTATACTGTTCTGTATTATTGTATACTGTAATACAGTATAATACTGTACTGTATTATTGTATACTGTAATACAGTATAATACTGTTCTGTATTATTGTATACTGTAATACAGTATAATACTCTCTTCTAATTTGGTGTAGGAGTTTTCTTACTGGGAGAAATCAATGCACTGTATTTGATGGATCAAGATCAGGGAACATTGATGTAATCTCAGGTGTACCACAAGGTTCTGTACTTGGTCCCTTGTTCTTCATCATCTATATGATGGACCTTCCTTCATGTGTACAATCTAAGCTAGCTATGTATGCAGATGACTGTACCATATACCGCTCTATTACAAGATTCGATGATGTTGATGCTCTACAAGCTGATTTGGATGCAATAAACTCTTGTGCTCTGTAAATGGTATGTGTTTAAACGACTCAAAATCTGTGCTTCTTAGACTCTCTCGATCATCAGACCCAATTAATGGAACATACGTTTTGAATAACGGTCAACTTAAATCAAGTAAATCTATAAAATTATTGGGTTTGAACATTTCTCATGACTTTGTTGGAAAAGGCACACTAATATTGTTAAGTCACAATGCTCTAAACTGGCAAGTTTTGTATTCCGTAACTTGAAAGATAGCCAACCTAAAGTTCTAAGATCTGTGTTCATCACGCTAATAAGGCCTAAAATAGTGTATGGTGCGCCAGCATGGCATCCAACCACCAAAGAAAACATGCACAACTTAGAATCACTACAGAATCGAGCAACTAAAGCAATTTTGGGGTACAAAACTGACCTCCGTAGCGCTTCTAGAAGAAAAAATCTTAATATACCTAGTTTGGAGGCTGTATTCAAGAGATGTGACATTATTTTCCTCAAGAGGTGTATGAGTGGAACCATTGATCTTGACCCTCTTGTGCGCCTTACCCCAGTAAATCGGACTGAGATTTTAGGACGCGGAAAGTAATAAGGGGTTGACCTTAAGGACGCCAATTGCTCGAACAAGTGCATTCCAGAAATCCATTTACTACAGGGAGGCAGCGCTCTGGAATGCACTACCTTCTGAAGTAAAGGAACTTCCTCTCGGTAGATTCGAGGGAGCAGTCAAGAGAATGTTTTTTTAAGAGTTTGATATGTATGTCTGTTTCATCTTGTTTGATATGTATTTTATTATTGTTGTATATAATTCTTAGGATGGGTGTATAATGTCTCAAATGGATCTTCGGTCTGCTATTAGCATCCATCCGTATGTTTATTATATAATATGTAATGAATGTACGGAATAAACACATAATAATAATAATAATAATAATAATAATAATAATAATAATAATAATAATAATAATAATTAATAATAATACTGTACTGTATTATTGTATACTGTAAAACAGTATTATACTGTACTGTATTATTGTATACTGTATTACAGTATAATACTGTTCTGTATTATTGTATACTGTAATACAGCGATTAAATACTGGCGTTATCGATGTGGTGAATTTATTGTCTGATGTCCGTAAAAATACTGGCGGGGTCTATTGGACTGCTGCGATCTTATAACATATCTGTGTGTGTCCGTAGAAATACTGGCGGGCGCTATTGGACTGCTGCGACCCTCCAGACTTCCTCACTCTAAGATCGCGACAGACGTGTTACCCCAAGTTCAAGACGTTCAAGGGTCAAGCCACCCTGGGGCCGCCTACCCTTCCCAAAGCAGAGCCTCACAACCGCACGGTAATGTGTAGTGATTCGTTGCTGCGTGTATTTTAGTGCATAGTGAAGGGGCGGAATGTATTTCGTTATCGGTCCGAGAAGGAATAATAAAACATTCATAAACCGTATCATGCAAACTTGAGGAGTTTTTTTTATAAAACTCATTAAATCCAAGTTAGTAAATTCGGGGTTAAACGAAGGAAAATGAATTCTCCTTAACCGCAAATAATTTGAATATGTTTTTTGTCTAAGTGGTGGCTCCGAATGATTCAAATTGATGGATAAAGTAAAAAAAAAGCGATTGCTAGTTTTCTTTAAATTTTTTAAAACTTATTGTGTGAAAAAACAAAACAAAATCTGTTTTATTTGCATTGATTTCATAGACTTACACAACTCCTAAATTAATATCAAATACCTATATGTAGCTTAAAATGATTTATTCATTTTAAAAAAGGAAATATTTAGGCCTGTTAATTTTTTGGGGAAAATCAAAATTTGTGAAAATAAATAGAAATATTTCATTTATTTCTGTTTTTTGTTCACAGCATCATTAATTTATTATTTACTGGTTACTCTCGAAGTTCTTCTGACACCGCGCAAAACAAAGTAATCATTGGTAGCAACGGACTTAATGCGTTTTGAAACAAAATAAATATGGACTCATTTCTTTTTTTTTAAATAATTTTTTTACAGGCTGTAACCATGGTTGTAAAACATTAATTAGAATAAATACTTTTCACCGTTTAATAAAGCTTGTAATAAAGGGGGTATTTAACCGCTTAACTCAAAAAATATATTTCATTCAGGCTAACTTGTAATGAATTTAGCAATTAACAGAAAAATTCTTGGGGCCACCATGACCTCCCAAAAAATTGTCAAACATGACATTTTTCGAGCTAGGTCCCATCGGCAAAAATCTCCCATAAGAAATAACATAGGGAAGATCTTTATGCCCGTGACCTTGGAGGATTTTGATCCAAAAAATCCAAAAAAACATATTGGCCATTATTGACGTACTCGACAGCCTTTTCTGTAAATTATCTATATTTTGTTTTGTAATTTGGGCAAGTAGTTCGGTCAAAATATGCTGATAAAGGGTTATTTTAGATTGGTACTATGCTCTAGTATCTATGTGGACCAAAAAAGAAGCAGGTTAAAGCCGATTTAGGAAATTTCCAAATCATTAATTTTCGCTATTTCTGGATCAAAAAAATTAAAATCACAGTTACAAGATATAATTTTTTAAACGGTCATTTAAGTGTAGTATTGTGCTATAGATCACGTGGTAAAAAATAATTTTTGGGGTTTTTAGCCCCTTTACTAATTTTTTGTATACGTACTAGGTGCACTTAAATACGTTTTGAAAAAAGCTTCACACTTGTACATATTTTAATTATTTTTATTTATTTGGGTTTCATTAAAGTAGTAACTACATAATGTTTTATACAGGATATGTAATAAATCCCTCCTACTTGTTGCGCATACTTGTTACTTGCCTTACTTGCCTTACTGCCTACTTGTTGCGGGCTAGAGAGCTAAAAACCACAATTAATATTTATTGCATTGCCTAATGTAACTAAGTCCATAATAACTTACTATTATTTCTTATATACCGTGGCTAATATAATAGGCTACCTATAGTTCATTTGCACATAAGTAAAATTACATATTTTTTATAAATATGCTTGATTATAATAAGAAAATACTAATTTTCCATTAAATACTAGAACAAATAAAAATACAATAAAATTAGAGTACGAAAAATATCAGTGTCTATATTATACTTATCATTTCTTCATAGTTAGAGTGAAATTAACAAATAACATTTTTCAGCAAGATCTAAAATTTGTTTTGGAGTTTTGTATTTTAAACAAGCAGGTAAAGCATTTCACCTGTGTGTTGATACATAATTGGACGATCGCTTTCCTCTGGTTTCTTCGTTACTTTAGGTACTGTTATGTTATTGTTGGGTTCAGAGCGAAGACTTTGTTTTTTACACAAATAATATCTTGCTTATGCATTTGCTGAACACATCCATCTAGTGTACACTAACATGATATTCGTCAAAGAAAACAATGCCTTACAAAGATTTAACAACTTGATTATGCAGGTAACTTTTAAATATACTTTGGTGGGCCTATACCCAATGATTTAATAATGGCCGCAAAAAAAAAAGATGTGCAATATTAAGATGATCTTCTATAGCTCAGCATTTTAAAGGCTCAATGAAAACTTTCGTATGCAATTAGTAGCCTAAAACAATCGTCGTTCCTAGTCAAAATGTCGGTCTCGGGATGAACTTGTATAAATTCATCTGCAAGGTGTGTCACAGAAATGTGTAAAATAGATTCACATGATTCCCGTTTTATGTCAGAAAAAAATCTGAAATATATTAATTTTCTATTTCAGTGCCTCGTAGAATGTGCTTTCAGAAAGGAGGGATTGGTAAGTAATAAATTGAGTCGTGAGTGTGATTTAATTTTTTTTAAACGTTCTTCATCAATCTAAATCCAAATTATGTTTTCTTTGGACATATATAATGATCATTATTTACTTGACAGCTTTGTATGGTGAATTTGAAAACATGATTGTAAACATGTATAACCCGTGAAATTTAAATTGTAAGCAAGGGCGACGAGATGTTTTGTGATTATCGAATGGAACTATTTTATAGACTGATTTAAACCATACTCGCTAGGATGCTTCAATCTATATATATCTTATAACAACAAAACTATTTCTTTGAAAATACCTTAATTATTATAACTATTATTCAACTTTCATAACCAGGCATAACCAAAGCAATAATGAACAACCAAAGAGAAAAAGCGAAATTAACATTTCACAAACATAAATGCAATAAACCATAATTGAATACTAAAAAGCGATTCTTCTTAGCTCTTTGATTCATTATCATGGCTTCAATTTTGTTTTTAAATTGTACGAGTCCTAGCTCAGTAAACTGGATTCAAGTATAATAAGAAATTTAATTCCAAAAGGATACACCTCTGTACAAAAATGACTTTCTAAATGATTCAGAAAGTAATCGAGCAAACTTGCAATGTGTGCATTAGAATAGAATTTCTAACACGATCAACAATTTGAAAACAATGTGTAGAATACCTTATTACATTATTAGTTATTATTATTAGTTACATACCTTTCAAAACTTAGTTAGTATGAACCAGAACCAATTCTACACGTCATCCTTTCAGATTGCAAAATGGCTCAAAGTAATTAAAGCGAACAAATTGACAATTCTCATCTGAAGTGCATCTTAGATGGTCTTACTGCTAAAACCACAAAAAGCAATATTTAATAACAGAGTGAATACAAGAATCTACAACTAACCTCAACATTCTCTCAGTTACAAACCTCTTCTTTCCACTTATAAACTTTATTAAATACATATTCAATATTTCTTAAAATTTAAATTACAATCCAAGAAAACTCCAAGACATTTTAATTCATACACGCTATTAATAAACATACCATTTCAATTCAACGTCAAATGAATATCATTAATGCTTCCATCATTAGCCTTATGAAAAATCATATATTTTGTAAATTTAAAATATCAAGTTCCGGAGTCAGAACCAAGCATCCATCCTCTGATAACTTCCTGAAGACGTCTCAAGATCTTTTCAGCATCCACACCTTCTAAATAAAAAAAAAGCAATTCATCAGCATATAAAAAATAATTGATTCCAGCCATTAAAGTAGCTACCTATATTATCTTTGTAAAAAATAAATGAAAGGGGTCCTAATATTGATCCTGGGGTACTCCACAAAAAAGGTTGAATACGTTTTAGCTATATATTGAAAGATTGACTACGCTAATCTCCTAAACCCATAAACAAATTTTAAAAATCAATTCATCTCAACTCATCAAAATCAACTCATCAAAACATCTCGCTAGCTGGCCACAAAAATCGAAATTATGCTTGAATCACATTTCAGTGAAACTATTTATACTATTTTTGCCGTGTCTGCATTTTTTAACAATAAAGTCATATGTTCATTAAAATTTTATTGTATATAATAGGGAAATCATACAATTACCTACAAATCGGTATTTAAAAAAAAGTAAACCGAGGTTGAGTAAGGTAAATTTAAATGCAATGGTGAGTACGCGTTTCAATGTTCGCCCATTCAAAAACAAAATGACCTTTAAAAATCGTATTCCACAATTCGAAGTGACATACTACCGGGCTGTTTCACAAGATGCATTCTAACTCGGTGGTTTAGGTGGCTAAGGCGCCTAACTGGTATGTGGGAGACTTGGGTTCGAACCCTGATCGGGATGGATTTTTAAACTTCTGAATAATTGTATTAAATGTTAACAATTCCATCTACGGATTTATAATATTTTCGTTAGAAGAATGTCCAACAAAAAACAATCATTAAAAGGTGAAAAAATTGTGTTACGCTTTAGGAGTTATTTTAAGATAACCTTTATCCAAGTCAAAACTATGGGGTTGTCCTAGATATGCTCTAACTTATCTGTTAGTATTAACTATGAACAACTAAATAAACTTTTCTTTATATTATATTATATAATAAAATAAGTTAATTAACCAGTATATGACTGGTGCATAATAGTCATTTATGAATTGTTTTTTTTTATAAAAATAAAAAAAACAAATTATGGCATGCTCCAAATGAATTTTTAGTCTTCATTATTGGACAACATTCCTACACTTGGGACATTGTAGGAGTAGTTGTTTTTGTTTAGAAAACCTTACTCAATATAATATACATATGTAACCAAAAGCATATTATTTCTGTAAAGAATGATATTGTTGCAGATAGACAAGGCAACAAATCTTCTTTCAATCCCTGGAATAGACAAAAGAATAAATGATTTGAAGACGGCAACTCCTAAATGGTCCCAGTCTTTAACATTGGCTTACGACGAATGCAACAGCCAGTATAGTAAGTATTACCTACCAAGGCAATAACATTACATTTAATTCTCATGATTTTAATTATTATCTCTTTAAAAATCATTTAGAGTAGTTTTTTGTTTGTTTTATTGATAGTTTTCTACGAATTTGTATAGATAGTTACTTTGAAAGGAACTAAAAGTAACTCTAAGATCTTATTTAAGAGAAATGAAACAGTGATCTGGTCTGCTAGTCACCCTAGAAGGTGGAGGGGTCGGGAGTATTCTTTGAGAGGAGGTTCACAAGTATCGTAACTTCGTCAGCCAAAATGTACCCACGATGTCGTGTTATCGTCAAGAGCATCGGGGAAGGCATCTTTATATTCATGCAATATTAGTACGTGAAATGTGTAATGGGATTTTCTCTTAACTGGTTTATGTTATCATAAATATCATTTTAAAGTTATTAATAATATATCAATGATCTTTAAATGAAATTATATCCTTTCAAATTTTAAAGAAAATTGTGAATCAAAATAACAAATATCAATATTATTGTGGGGTTGGTTAGGGTAGTTTCTTGCATCTCGAGTTGGGTTTAAATAATTCCTAAGCGACTCAAAAAAGCAATTATAAAATCTATAATTAAGAAGGGTGACTATAAAGTTTTCTTAAACAGGCCTTCAGCTATATTACCAAGTATTGAGAATCTCTTTGAAAGACATGTCGCTAATAACTTAGTGGAGTATTTAAATAAACACGGTATTCTGAATAGTAAACAGTTTGGTTTTCAGAAAGGATAAAGTACCTCCACCCTGTTATTAAAGTTTTCTAATTTTGAAAATTCTAAATTAAACGACAATATGCACATTCTTGATTTATGTGTGGATTTTAGTAAAGCATTTGACACGTAAAACCACCAGAAACTTTTGCAAGCTTAAGAGTCCATTGGCGTTCGTGGTATTGCGTTAGATTGGTTTATAAACTATGCTTACAGGTAGATTCATGGAAGTGCATGTAAATGGCCACAGTCATGAAGAAAGCCATTGTGATTCTAGAGTCCCCCAGGGATCTTTATTGGGACCTACGTTATTTTTAATACGTATAAGTCAAAATGTCTTATAATTTATTGCTTTATATTTGCTTATGCTGACAATACTGTTTTACTCAAGGATCATTTTAATATTCGTGTTGCGCATGCTATGCTACAGTCTGACTTTAACAGTCTTTTACGTGAGAATCACGAAAAAGAACTGGTAATTAACTCTACTCAAACCAAAATTGTACATAAATGCACACCCACAACCACGAAAAAGACTTTCCAATCAACGTTATTTATCACGATTTCAACTGCATTCACACTTTGGCTGAATTGACCGATTGTGAATGGATTGGGAAAATTAAATGTGTAAATACTTTTGAGTACCTGGGATTAATAATTTGTAGATAGGCACTTTTCGTGGAAATGTCATATTGATAAATTATGTAACAAACTTCGCTCTTGCTCCTCTCGGCTTTATGTACTAAAACATGTCTTACCTTTTTGGTTATTTAGAACCGTGTATCAATCCATAGCCAAATCCTTGATTTTGTATGGCATTTCAGCTTGGGGCAATGCTTCGAATTGTCATACTCAAAGGGTTGAAGATTTACAAATGAAATTGTTTGAAATGGTAATGTGTGACTTTAAAACCGATTCTGAACTTTCTCATAAACAAATATTTTCTTTTTGTAACGTGCTGCCAATATCGTCATTGTTTTTATATTACACTCTTATTTTAAATCAGATCTCAAAATTCCGTTAGACTCATGCAAGGATACAAGGCTGAAAGTGTCGGGGGCGTTCAAAATTCCCAATTGTATCAACAGATATGGCCAACGTTCACTGTATTATTGGATGAGGAATCGACTGAGGAACAATTCAACTCAAACGAGCCTTCGTCGTGATTAATTCGTTTGTATGTTAAATGTCCATCTGTCAGTCAGTCTGTCTGTCTGTCTGTCCGGTCCCATGCAGCCGAAAAATAGATTGACCTTAAATTTTAAACATACATCCGTGACCAAATAACTGAGAGCTGCTAGCAAAATGAGCTATCTCCGTTGCGATTTAAACCTACAAGAAATAATTAGTAAAAACATCGGCTGCTAATGTGTAGGAATTATTAGCGACAATTGTTTTGGTTTTTAACAAATATTTTTTGTTTGTTATTTATTGTGCTGGCTGTGAAATGCAGTGCCCAAGGTTCATCGAATCTTGTACGCTCAAGGTACCCACAAATAGAGCTGGAAGATTGAATAAACATAGCAATCTTTACATGTTTTCCGTATTGGCTATGTTTTCCATTGTCACAGATGATAGACTCCTGCGTTATTATGCATTTTCAAAACATGTTTAATAATTTTTAAAATACAAACTAGAAATTAAAAAATCTTTCCGATCAGGGGATTAGACCCAGGTCTCCCACATTTTGGGTTTCGGGGCTTTAGCCAACTCGACTAGGAATTTATTTATTTTTTATTTGTTTCATTTATTAATAAATTTATTAAAATTTATTAATTATTTAAACGCCAAAGTCGTTGTTAGACGAGCGAGCGAGTCATGTGTTGAGTACAGGGGAACATTTGCATTTAAGTTTGATAATTATATTGTTATAAATAATAGGGTTTTTAAAGTTTAGTTGGTATAAGGGCGCGTCAAGTGTAAGGCCATAATGCTCAACTTTAGCCTATGATAAGCTAGAGAGGCCTTAGGTAGGGGAAGAAATGGAATGTTACCGGGTACTCAACACATGGCTCACTTACTCGGTTAACGACTTTGGTGTTTTCCAAGTCTAGCTCCCACTACGTTCAACTTGCTGTCTTCCTCACCGAAAACCTTGTCTTATCATCTCAAAAATTAAAACAGGACTAAAATCACATCTTCTTTCTGACAACTTTTGACAGTGTTTTTTTTTTTAAAATTTTAACGCTTTGTTATTTTTAATGTAATTTTGGATATCTTACCTCCAGCAATGTGATTGTATGTCATGTTGGAATAATAATAATAATAATAATAATAATAATAATAATAATAATAATAATAATAATAATAATAATAATAATAATAATAATAATAATAATAATAATAATAATATCACAAATTAACTTTATATGCCATGCAACCATGGTATCCATGGCTCGTTGGTCTTGTTGTTAGCGTATCTGCTTCCAATGCAGAAGGTCCAGGGTTCGATTCCCGCTAAAGTCAGAAGTTTTTTAACTTCTGATTTGGACTTAAGTCCATCAGTTCTTATCTTAGGAGTTTGTAAACGGTGACTTTGGAGCCGTCCTAGCAACGAAGCACATAATAAATTTCAGAGTTGTTCTGAATCGGCCTTGTTGATTCTGGCGTTGATTCGCGGGTGTTCGCACTGTCCATACCACTGATTGCTATATTTCCTATTAAAAATATCGATCTTTGGTTGGTTATCGCTCACTCGTCGATTGCGTCGGGGCCTGCAGGGTTGGCTTGGTCGCTTTGATTTAAAGTCCCCCACTGAAAATCAGTTATATAACTGAGTGGGCAGACTCTAAATAAAATTTATTTATTTATTTATTTATTTATTTATTTACACATACTTGTTTTTCGTGTTTATTTTTTCTCTGCTCCGTTCTTTATATTGTCACATTCTTATATTATTTCTAATTTTTCTGTAACACCCCACAGATAAGCCAAGTTCAGACTTTGTGGGTTTTTTGATTGTGTATTTGTGAGATTTATTTTTATATGAAAAATTATATTTTGTACAATATGTTGTAAAAAACAAAATAAAATATAAACTTTATTATCAATTAATTATATAATTTATTTAATTATTTATTTATTTATTCATCTATTTATAAACGAGCTGCCGACCATTGTTGATATAAGTTAATATTCTTTGTGCATCTGCACAATAATTTATCGAGAAGATACTACACACACACTCTTTATCTGGCTTGTAAAGAAGACTAAATCGGGGCTTGACTTTTGAGTTTGGAGAAAAGTTATCTTTATTGGGTAACTAGGGAGAAATAAAATAATACAAGTATGATTGGGTTCATTTCGCTTGGGAGTAAGGTAGCATACCCAGGGCTCGCCTCTACTGGTGAGCTAATGACCTCTCTGTCTGCTTGCAGCGTCTATCGTCAACCCAGACCTCCCCTGCAAGACTGGGGCGGCGGAGTGGGCTCAGTGTCTGGTCAAGTATTTGGTGGCCGTAAGTGTTGACATCCTACCTATCCACGACCATGTTATATATACTAGGAAGCGCCAAAGTCGTTGTTAGACGAGTGAGCGAGCCATGTGTTAAGTACCCGTAAATACATGAATATATAATATATGTGTGTCACTTTTTAAATTTATGTCTAAAGTACTAATATTAGTACTAGACAGAAATTTAAAAAACATAGTCGCTTCTATAAAACCAAGGTTAAACAATGTATATTAGATATTATATAAAGAACTTGTTTTAAAATGCGTACAATTCCATGGGAAACATAGCCAGTACAAAATACGAGTATATATTGCAAGGTTTACTCAATCTTCAAGACTAATTTTGGGGAACGTGGAGCGTGGAGATTTGTTATACCTTGGTCAATGTATGCATTCACCGCCTGACATTCAAAACATGATTAATTTTGATAAAAAATGATTTTTTCAAGAACAAAAAGCCATTGTCGTTAAATTGAATTGTGACTTTCACAGCCTATTTGTAATTTATTTTTTCTTGTGAGTTTAATTAAATAAATAAATAATTAATAAAATCCGTATTAAGAGTCTACCCACTCAGTCACACAACTGATTTTCAGTGGGGGACAGTAAACCAAAGTGAGCCAGCCAACTCTGCAGGCCCCGACGCAATCGACGAGTGAACGATAACCAACCAAAGATCGATATTTTTAGTAGGAAATATAGCAATCAGTGGCAGTGGCGTATCCAGGAATTCATAAAGGGGGGGGTTCAACCAATTTTTTCATAGATGTGCCGAAGGCTAAGTGGGGGGTCCAGGGGGCTTGCCCCCGGAAAAAAATTCTTCTTCAAGGTCGTTTTGGTGAAAATCTGTGCGTTTTAAAGCATCACAATGACCAACTTTTATCTACTGAAATCCAGATTTTAATCCAAAAGTTTTCTATTTCAAGGTAATTTTGGTGAAAATCTGTGCATTTTAAAGCATCAAAATAACCAACTTTGTATCTACTAAAATCCTCCTTTAGTTAGATGGTAATTTGTAGTTATTTTATTTTCTCCTGTACACTTTTTTTTAAAGGGGGGGGGGTTTCTCCCCCCTCTCCCCCCCCCTTGGATACGCCACTGATCAGTGGTATGGAAGTGCGAACACCCGCGGATCAACGCCAGAATCAACAAGGCCAATTCTGAACAACATTTTGCTCAATATGTTGACTGCATCCTGAGGATTGGTACCGGATGTCTGTCAATGTCACAACAATCTGCTTAGCCGTTCGGCCGTTCGGCCGTTCTGGCGCGAGCTCACTCACATACAGATAAAAAACAGACAAAGTCTCATTTATGTTAAATGGTAAGATTCAGTCGGTTCGCTCCCTCGTCTAACAATAATGTTTTAATTCGTGTCTGACAAAAATTTCTTTTATTTCCAAATTTTATAAGTGAAAACAAATTGCTTTTGACAATTCTGCAAAATCAATATTTCAACCCAAAACTAATCTGTGGAATTAGGAATATACTCAACAGACATCTTAAGTGTCTCGAGCATGTGGCGCGTATTATAATAATGCTTATCATGTAAGCCATTGAACAAAATTACAACTTTCAACTTTGATTGATCTGTGATATGAGGGGGTTTAAAATAATGATGTTATTGAACCAATTGTAATGGAGCGCGGTTATTCGCAGTATAAACACCTTCGACAAACCAAATATTAAATTCTTAGAAAGAAACGCACTATTAAAACGTTTCCTATCAATTATTGCAAGTAGTATTTTAGGACCTTCCTGTCTAAGATCGCACTACAAGCTATCTTCGAGGGAAAAAAGACCCCAAAAATGTTTCGTCTCCAGGTGCTGGGTCATTTCCCCAGACCCCTTACGGCACACGCAAGCCCATACATGTCGATATTATCCGAAACTAAACCATCCCCCAAAACAAATCATTCCATTTCGACCAATGCGTATACCCACCTTTTTCTGTACAAATTAACCGCTTTATTGATCCTGATTCCGGCAGTGCCAATATGAACCTCAAGGGAACAAGCTGAGTGCCAAGGTGTTCTGGTGTTGTATTGTCCACAGTATTGTCCGGCTGCCGATAGAAAGAAAGCGGGCGGATGTTTCGAGCGTCTTGCCACCTTCCGTGATACGATGAAAGTGAAACTCTTGGTTGAAACGACCACAGCAGCCGCTGCAACAACAGCAGCCGCGGTGACTACAGCTGCTGTAACAACAGCTGCTGCAGAAACAACCACAGCTGCTACGGCTGCCGCTGAGACTACTACAGCTGCTGCTGCTACGACTGTGGCAGCTGCTGTAGAGACGACCACAGTCGCTCCAGCAGGATAGCAACAGCAGCTGCAGGCCCAGTTGTATCTACTCCTTAGATCCGACATAGATGCTGTTGAGTGCACCAGCTAGACCTGTATCTGTAGGCATAGGTCACTAAAGAAGTTATACACAAGCACTTTTGCAGCTGCTCAGCTTATCGAGTACCAAGTTTTCTTTTTTTTATATTGTTAAGTTCAAAAGTCATATATTTTGTGTAGAGCATTGACAAAAATTAAATGTGTGTTTATTATAAATGAATATGATGTACTGCATATGTCATTTTAGCTTTCTGTACGAAGGAAATATTATAACATTGACTTGTTCTTTCCCGAATAAGAGGTGTTCGTGGGCTCACAAAGAGGACAACAAAATAATATCATGTCATGATTCAACCATAATGGAACACAGAAAATTAAAACATAAGTGCGGTGAGTTGAGTGCATGGAGGGTATGCCGATCCGCACAGCTATTGTTTAGAACATGAAGAATGATATAAGATGAGGAGACTCGCTGGCATTCTATGCTGGACGCCATTTTAAAAGATGACAGCTTGAAACGTAAAACGTTAATAAGTTGGCTCTTTTGTATCCGATTTTCAAAATTTGAAACTTTTTGTGAATAATTACATAATAAACCAATAATGAGGATTGAACAGATTCAAAAATATAATTTGTACAGTAAAATTGTTTTTTAATAAATATTTTTTATTATTTTTTGACCTCCAGTGAGTTAATGGAATAAAGTATTCAACGTATCGATATCAATTATTGATCATTGTCATAAAGTACATGTTTACAAATTTTTATGCTTGTGACCCCCAATGAACTATTGTTGTACCCCTTGCACCATTTCCTCGGACGTTTTTGATTATTTGAACATTCCGCGTTAATTTATTTGCTGTCCAGGACAAATGACTGCTCCGATTTAGATTAGATTGTCAGAGAACCTTCAAAAGCTCTAAAATTATATTTTCCAAGAATATAAGTTCAACCAAATAATTTTGTCACGTGAAAATCGCACTTTCCACTTTTTGCACTTTTGAAACTGAAAATTCTATAAAATCGTCTGGTCTGCAAAAATCTTTAAATCACATTTTTATTATCATTCAATTTTACCATTTGCATGTAATGTTTGTTGGAACAACTTTCAAAATGTTATTCTATACTAGCACTGACAAAATGAAGTCGGATGAAAATCATAATGTAATAGCGTACAATCCACTGAAAATGCTCAGCCTTCAACGCGTATGAAAAAGTGCAATAATCCGTATTTTTTATATCTGTTGTTCATGAGTTAGTTTATAAATCCTAATAACGTATAAAAACATAGTGCTAACTAACTCATAAAGCTTATGTAGCAGCTTATAGTGCGTTAAAACCACAAGATCATCAATAAACCAGCTTAACCCATTTAAAATATTTGTTGACAAATATATGTAATGTTGACACACGAAGTACAGAAGATTAATGTTAAATATTTATGAGTATGACCTAAAAACACTAGGATATATTTGCTCATACGTTTAAAATTAAAATCATCTTAATTCAACAAATGCTTTATTTATAACTTCAGTGTAATACATTGTGCTAAAGCAATATTATAAGTACTTATGTGAATCCACCCTTATGGTGCTTCCTGCTTAATTTCTTTAGCCGTTCACCCACATTTATAATTCATCCATTAAACTTTTATTATATTATGCCAAAAACCCTTGGAAGAGTATGTATTTTTTGATTTTTTTTTTTTTAAGGAATAATAATATTCCTCTCTTTCTCATTGTAGTGATACGGGGAGAAGCAGTTTCATGAACATTTTTACTGTTCTTTGTGAGAAAATAGTTTTTTCTCAGTAATGATATTTCGAAAAGTATCACTTTTCTTCGACTGGCTGACCCCACTTCCAACATTAAATCGGGTAGGGGGGAGCAGCAGCGCACTACTCCGTTCCTTGGGCCAACATCTTGGTTGCCGGCTAGCCAGTCAGGTCTGACACAACCACGTCCTCAGCTTCTTCCTCGCTCGCCTCCTCTACTACCAGAGGTCTGTTTGATAGCTACCTCCTCAAACCATAAATGTAAAAAAATATACTGACATCAGACAAAAACAAGCACAGCTTTGTGAATGATTAATATCAAGAATTAATAATATTTACCTGTTCTATAGGCTACTAGCAACTACGTCACAAATCGAGGGGAATGAGGGGAATTCTCCGCTTTGAGCCCAACTGATGGACAAGCAACCATCGTTTCGCAAGTGGACGCGTGCTGAACGTCGCACAACTTATCACGTTCTAACTTTTACCCTATGCATTATTTTGAAAAAACTTAGGAGGAATAATATTTAGCAAATATATCATTCCTTCTAATAGAGATTATTTTGAATTTTTAGACAGACGTTAACGTGTTATATCGATGTACGTATTGAAATAATATTTCAGACTTAAACTTGTTTTTTTATGAAATTAAATAAAACAACTTCAATTGACAAAAACCTAGTGATCGGATTTTGACAAGACCTGTTTAAAAAAATTCATCGGACTGTTTAGACAAGAAATAAATAAACTTTCTAGATAGAAAGTGCACAGAACGAAAATTTATAGCATAGGGTAATATGCATGGTATGTGTTTTCATCTAAAATACGCGCTTTTGACGTGCGGATGAGCCGTGAAAAACTGCACGCTATGCTGTAAAATTTCGTTCAGTGCATTTTCTATCGAGAAAGTTGACTTATTTCTTGTCTTATAAGTTGGATGCATATTTAGAGAGAATTCTTGTTGAAATCCGATCAGTAGTTTTTAATCAATTGAAGTTGAGAAGACTTAAAGTTGTTGATAATTTTGTCATTTATAATGCGTAAATTGTTATAACAAACTAACGGTTCTGTTAAAAAATTCGAGATAATCGCCATTAGAAGAAATGATATGTTTGCTAAATAATATTTCTCTTAGTTTTTTTTTTTCAAATAATGAATAGGATAAAAGTTAGAGCGTGATCTTTGTTGAGCCGTTCACCAGGCGTCAACTTGCGAAATGAGAATGCTTGTCCATCAGTTCGGTTCGCGGCCACTTGCCGGCGTGCTGTGACGTCACGTGAGGCTTCCCTAAAGATATTTAAAAAAAGCAGTGATTGACATAAGTGATGCAGATCTCTGATGCAGTGTGCTGTTTGCAACTAAGTATGCTTACTGAAAGCATTTTTTATGTCTAGAAATCAAGGCAAAAATGTGGTATTCTATTACAGAAGCTAAATACAGTGAGCCCGAGTGTAATGGGAACACAATGGTATAGGCGCTCCACGCTAAGAAAGGAGTTGCGCGCGCTTTTAACGGGTGAATTGTAGCCATTCAGCAGGCTCCAATTTAAAATAACGATCGCTGATTGGCCCGTCGAAAGCGCGCGCATCTCCTTTCTTAGCGTGGAGCGCCTATAATGTTCAGCTTCTGCGTGGAGGGTGGCTGGGTTATGGTGTTTACTGCTTGCCGAGCGGGCGCTCGCACAGTAGGTGGCCGCCAGCGCCTTCACAAACTATATCCGCAGCCTCCATACTACTAGGCAATATTTTCACACAATTTTCACCAGCACCACTGGAAGGTTCATTAACTGCCCAATTCACTACAGAGTCAGGGAATGGTTGCCCTAGGAACAGAACAGAAGAAAGTATTATACTTTCTTACTCATTATGCTTATTGTTATGACGATCAACATGTGTGTTTGAATTTGTATGATTTGCTTTGTTAATGGTTTGACTAGTGTTGGTCTTTTTTTAGTCATCAACCTGTATAAAACCTTTAGGACAACATCTAAAACTTGACCACCACTAGAAAGTGTGTGGTCCATAAGTATTTAATATGGATACAACTTACTTACAATTCTCTTGTATGCCGCTACCCTGAACTGAACATAAACAATACTGAAGTACGTACACTTAAAAGTTTTCTTAAACGATGCATTCGCTTAGACAGAAGACTACATGAATTTGAGTAATATTGTATTAAACCTTTACAAAATTTTGTAAAGTTTAATTAACATAATAACTATTCTGTAATTTTCTTCAATTTGCATCTACATATTCCACTTTTAGTACGGAAATTATTTTCTAAATATCATCAATTTTGTTATGACCTGTATTGTAACTTTGTTCCTTCTACACTTTATAGTGTAACTTACATTAGTCAAGCTTTCATAATATATTGCACTTGTAGGACTACGGTCCCGTTGTCAATAAGGATCAAATTATTTTTATTAATTAATAAAATAAACGTTTCTAGGAGATTGGTGTCGAACCTTGTTGGGTATTTCATCCGTAAAGATCGTACCTACACATGGAAGTCACGCGTTGCGTTTGAAACCCTGATTCGGGAAGTCACAGGTTTGATAATGAGAAAGCAAGGATTTAAGTCCACATTTTGACTTTCCACTTCACAACAGTGAACGAATACCCTAATGCCCAACTCAGTCATCAAATTATTGGTTGTATTAGGTAAAAGACGGTAGAAGGGATAAGTACTCTACGGCGGCCATACCAGCTTAAAATATGTTTTTAATATTGATTGCTTACCCAATGTCGTCACGAATATCCCGGCGCTGTTTTTTTGTGCACCGTAAAATATCCCTCCCGTGAGCGTCTCCATCACTGGCTGAAGAATGTACTTTACAACTTCGGTCATCTCCTCCTCGGTTTCGAAAATTACAAGATTGCTGCCATATTTTTGGCACTCGACGATTCCAAAGTTCCAACTTCCCGTAAATTGAGGTTTAATTAATTTGTAAGACCCGATTTGAGGAATTGTGGCGAAACCATTTCTACCTGTAACAACTAAACACGGATTATGTTTAGTTTATTTTATTTTTTATAATCGCCACCAACAACAAAATAAGCTCCAAAAATGCAATGCAGGTATTGGTATTAAAATATAATTAATAATGTTTTAAAATTTTAATGATGAGTATTTTGGCGACTGGTTTTCCAAAACTTGGTCTTTTTTAATTTATTAATTGTAAAGTACTAAAAGTAAAATATATATAAATGAATTAATGAAACACGGTCACACACTAACGCATGCTGGAGTTTTAAATAGTCATCCCAGGGCTGTATCACACTTGTGGAGCCTTATTTCTGCGCCTCTAAGTGTTAAGATGGGAAATAGGAGAGAATAGGACTACTTTCCACTGTTGGCAAGTTCCTTTTCGTTCGGACAAGTAGCATCCGACGTACATGAAACTTTACATATTTGACAAGAAAGCATACAATTTTTAATAAAGTTGAAAATCCTTAAAATCAATTCGTTTTTTAAATTAAGTTTAAATAAAAAAAATTAAATTACAGTTTCATACAACTGTGGTGTTAGTCACTGAGAGATCAGGAATATGCCACAGTGTGTATTATCATCTAATAATATAATTATTTCAATTAATTTTCATACTAGTCTTCGGCTTTGTTGTTGTTGTTGGTAATGTTGTTGTTGTTGTTAGTGGTGGTGGTGGTGTTGTTCTTGTTGTTGTTGTTGTTATTGTTGTTGTTGGTGGTGGTGGGGGTGGTGGTGGTGGTAGGGGTGGTGGTGGTGGTATTTCTGTTGTTGTTGTTGTTCGTGGTGGTGGTTTGGTCTTCTTCCACTGCCCCGATGGCTGACAAGTGAGCTCAGCGTCTTTTATAACGATGACCTTGCCACCAGCTGCAACGGTTTTCTTCCAGTAGACGCGAGCCTTGGTGCCGACTGCAGAGGATTTACAGGTCGTACTCGGGATCCCCTCCGGGGTCTCACATATGACGCGCAGGGACTGACCAGTGAGGCTTGAACACGACTCTGCGTCATCGCCGCCATCTTGTGTCACTGCGTTCTAGTGGGAGACAAGCGCATTACACAATTCTATACATTACAAAGTTGTTATAGATTCTTTAAATACCAAATTAACGTATGCAAAGCTATTCTCACTGGTTCAATAAGCACATTCTGATTAAACTCGAAGTTGCCATTTAAGCCCGTGTAATTAAACATTAAATGACAATTTAACATCAACGCTGTCACATAATTTTCATCGTATTATTTCTTATTTTTGAAAATAGTCAAATGATTAAAATCTAGTAGTACCGCTAGAAGTTAAATTAAAGTTTCACTTTGATCGTTACCAAACAGATTTTGTATAATGTTATGCTTTAGTATACCTTAAATAAACAATACAACATTGATAATTTTGTCTTAGTATATACACTACCTATGTACGAGATGTATACTTATGTAAATTGATCATGGAATGAAAACTTCTTACATTTATCACACGCAATAAGATACATGAGACAGTTACCTGAATCAGATAGATGAGCACGCAGACAACTCCTGACCAAAACATGTTGCAACGCATAACTCTTTGTATCTGACGGCTGGGCTGTCAAGCAAGTTACTTATGAACCAATGTGACCAATGAGGATGAAGGCCGGATGTTAAATTCAATGTGCCTTTTTATAATCATTATATTGTTAAATTTATTCATATTTATGAAAACTAAAATGAACCATTACATGAAGAAACCAAACAATTTAGTGTTTTCAAAAATATAAGTACCCTCGTGTGTAGCCGTTGTTAGCCTTGACTTGAATTTTTAGTATTTATTATTTCATCATCATTATCTGTTGCCACGTCCAACTCTGCGTTGGGTCGGCATTGAAGACAGGCCTCTCCATCTTCTTCTGTCCTGCCACCACTCCTCTCCTTCCACCACATTCCAGTCTCCTCCTCGCTGTTCTTCATCCTTTCTCACACTATTCTGCCATTGTTGTCGTGGTCTGCCCCTTGGTCTCCTACCTGGAATTTCCAATTCCATCATCCTTCTCGGTAATCTCGATATTTCCATCCTTTTGACATGTCCGAACCACTTTTATCTTCTCTCTCCAATTTGATTCATTTCCTCACGCCTACTTGATCTCGGATATCCTCATTCCGTATTCGTATTATTATATTTTATTTATTTATTTATTATTTATTTAAAGTCTATTCTATTCAGTTATAAAACTAATTGAAAAAGGAGGACAATATAAAATGAATTTATATCATTCTGCATGGCTTTGGGTACGAGCGAAAATTATGTCGTGCGTTTAGCAATAATAACTTTATCGTGTGCTATAGAAAACTCCACTATGTCCGATAAATTATTGTATAACATGCCAGAGACAGAAATAAATTGACGTTTTCAAATATCATATTTTTTTTTACTTCCATCTGCTCATTGCACTGAATTTTAATTTGTCTTTCCTGCCTACGATGGTCTTAAAAATGTTGTGTATTATTATAATGTTTAAATTTAATATGTTCTCAGACACAAATGAGTAAACAATAATATATAAATAAAAGTCACTAAGTAATATTATGTTTGTAGGTAGTAGTATGTTTGTCACTTCCTTATTCTATTATATTTTACAAGAGATTTGTACAATTTTTATTATTCTTTCCAATTCAAATGCTTTGGATTTTAATAATGGTTAAATTTAATTTGTTTTGATGAGAGTAATGTATGTATTGTGGGTCCTATTGTGTTTAATTCTTGATTTTTTTATGTAGTGTTTTTGATTTACTATTTTTAATTAACCAATGCCAAGCACATTATTCTTAATTTTAATTGCCATATTTAATTACTATATTTACCACATAGGGATATCACACAATCCTGTGTTCAAGGGCTATGCTCGTTGTGATATTCGTAATAAATAACAATAAATAAAATAATTGGATGAGCGTAGCGAGTGAAGCGAAGATTCCATTACACTACACTGGAGAAAAAAATCCGGAATGTTATTTGGTATTTTTGTCGGTTTGTAACACAATTCCGGCTAAACCAATAGTCCAATTGCGATGAAATTTTCTGGACGCCTTCGAAATCTCTGAACCTTTGAACTGCCACGTTTTTGAGCCCAATCGAAATATTATTTCTTATGATAAAGTCGCAATTTTAAGATTTTTTTTCGATTTTTAAAAAATGTCTTTGACTTAATAACACCTACATGCTTTATTCGATTGTAATGACTTTTTTTGGAACTTTAATTTTATAAATTCATATATTTGTGTGAAATTTGAACGCAATCGAAATATTATTTTTCATAAAAATTGCGTTTTCACGATTTTTTTATTTTTAAAGAACTTCTTCGACTCATAACACCTTCATGCTTTATCCAACTATACTGATTTTTTCACAGAACTTTAATTTAATAAATTAATATATAGGTGTGAAATTTGAGCGCTATCGTAAAATTATTTCTTACTAAATTCCGCAATTTTCGATTTTTTTTTTTTTAAGAAACGATTTTTTTCGATTTTTTCAAATGTCTTCGACTTTTCAAGCTAGAACGGAGGCGAGTTTAACCGCTCAGCTTTCTGGATTACTTTAAGAGGGTATGCTGAAGCTAGAACGGAGGCGAGTTTAACCGCTCAGCTTTCTGGATTTTTTAGGTAAACTGTTTATAACACCATTATCAAATTTCACACTAACGTTTATGAAGAATAAATCTATGTTATCCATTAAGCGTATTCGTAAATTAATTCATTGATTTTGAATTAAAATTTAGTGAATTCACAAAAATTTACTCAATTTTGGTCAACTTTGGGAATTTATTCCAAGTGAACAGATTTTTTTAAACTCAAATTTACATAATGGAACCAACGTTTAAATTATTGTTAACGCGCAGGTTAATTTGTTTTTATCATTAGATAAACGGTTTGGTGAGAATTTCCAGAATTGATATCAATGTTTCGGATTTTCCGTTTTTTCACGTATTGAGCTATGTCTCGCAATGGATCTTTAACGCTTATTTTGTGCAACCAAGTACGGATATCAATATAAAAGAACTTTATAAACATCCATTCAAAATTTGGTAATGATATTACCAACCGTTCAGCAGAAATCATCAACACCTGTTTGCGCGCATTTGAGTTGGGCCAAGCTCAGCGTACCCTCTTAATAAAATCTGCATAACCCATGGCAGCTCAATGTACCAATTACGCCCATCTAACAACGCGCCTGAAAAAGCGTTTGCAAAGCTACCTAGTGAAATTATTCATCACTACAAAGTAAGGCTTTCATCAGGTAGGAAGGCAGCATCATAGTCACGCACTTCTCCCACACAATTAGGTTCGGCTCTCCAGGCAGAAAGCCAATAGGTAAGACGTGTGACTGAACAGTGCGACTGACAAATTTAAAAAAAAGAAAATACGTTTATTCATTTTACCTTGTCAGACCCATCTGGAGAATTTGCGAAAAGTGGCGAGAGTTCCATAATGTGACACCTATTTACAATAATTTTTTTTATTGTCAATGTTTGTATACCCCCATATAGAAATATTTGTTTGCCAAATGGTTGCCAAGAGGTAACCAACAGTTCACCAAGGCTTGTTTTTGATCGCCAAGTGGTTGCCAAGTGGTCGCCAAAGGTCGCCACCGAAATTTCAACTAAATATATGATAGCCAAGCGTTCACCAAGAGGCAGCCAATGATTCGCCAACTTTGCTCTCAGCTGGGCAAGGTAGCCAAATGGTTGTCAACAGTTCGCCATTTAGTTACTAAGTGATGATCACTTTTGGCGACCTGTTGGTGAACTGTTGGTGATCTGTTGGTGATTTAACATATAATACGCCAAACGTCAGCCAAAAGGTTGCCATGTGTTAACCAACTGATGGAAGTCACCAAGACTACGCCAAGAGGTTGCCAACTGGTCGCCAATTTACAAAAGATTGCCACGTGGATACCTCGTGGCATACTGTTGGCGCCGTATAAACTGCATTCTTTCAGGTCATTGCCTTGTCCTTCAACGGACTTGGGGTGGTTCTAGGATGCGAAGAGGTTGCTTGCCATTTGAAACAAGCGTGCGGTCGAGAGAAGAAGTGAACGTTAGCATCGCAGTGCTCGACAGCGTATTTTACGTTTGTACAGGCGTTTTATTAGTGTTGAGAACGCGAGGAGGATAGTTGCTGGTGTACAATACAAATTGCATGTCGGCAAGAGAAAAGTGTGTGTAACCCAATATAATATTTATATAGAAAAGTTAGTTTTGTGTGTAAATAGAAACATAATGCAACATCAAACATGGCAGTTTCCAGTGACGTCCTACTTAGAGCTACATGAAATCTTAGTAAATATGTTATCAACATTTAGGTGAAGACAAAAACCATGGCTTGTCCGTTACGAAACATCAATATAATGAATGTATTGCATTAAGAACAGAGTTCTTATAAGTCAATACATAATTATTAATGCTGCTTTATGCCCTATACGTTCCTGCTGTGAATATCTTCATCCTGAACTTCATTGCACTTAGTAATTCAATTTGAGGTGATTTTGATGGTGTATATAATAAATTCGAAAAGCGTGGTCTTCAATCTGTTTCCTTACATTCTTCTACATTTTTATATAACATCCTACCCATGCATACTAAATACATATTATGACCGGAGGCTATAATTTGGTGAACTCTTGGTGACCATTTGGCGACCTCTTGGCAACCTCGTGGCAACCTTTTGGCGTCTTTTTGGCGACCTCTTGGCAAACTAGTGGCAACCTTTTGGCGTCTTTTTGGCGAACTCATGGCAACCTCTTTTAATTCGCCAAGAGGTCGTATTTTGACACAAAACGACCTGTTGGCGCACTTTTGGCTTCTTTTGGCGACTACATTGGTGAACTCGTTGGTGACCTGTTGGTTACTTTGTGGCGACCTATTGGCTAACTGCGTGGTGACTACTTGGTTAGCTTTTGGCTACCTGTTGGCGTTAATGCGAATGCATGGAAGTCGTATTAAACTGCCCTCTGACTTCTATGCAATTACAATAATAATAATTGTCCTGACACCAGTATACCTAGTTCGACTCCAAACTATTCAGACAACAATTTTGAATTTAAAAAATGTGAATTACATTTTTTTTATTTGAACACTTTTTCAATTTGTGAATTTCAAATTCATATGTTTGGTGATGATGATTGATGATAATTCGATGATGATTTTTAGGCTTAGTGCGTTTAAACCACAAGATCATCAATATATGGGACCAGCAACTCACATTTAAAACATTTGTTAACAAATAAATGTAATTTTGACACACGAACTACAGAAGAAATATTTAATATTTATGATCTAAAAAAACTGGGATATATTTGCTCATACGTCTTAATAAAAATCATCGTAATTCAACAAAATGCTTTATTTATTACTTCAGTGTGATACATTGTTCTAAAAGAATATTTAAAGTTCACCCATGTTTATATCATTCAACAAAACTATTATTTTATTATGCCGTAAAACCCTTGGAAGAGTATGGATTTCCGATTTCAATTTATTTTTCAAGCAGTAATTAAATTCATCTCTTTCTCATTGTAGTGATACGGGGAGAAGTACTGATATTATTTAACAGTTTCATGAACATTTTGTCACTGCTCTTTGTGAGGAAACAGATTTTTGTCAGTAACAATATTTCGAAAAGTATCACTTTTCTTCGACTGGCTGATATTTTATGAATATATTATTTGTATCATCCCACTTGACCCAACACTTAACCCCACTTCCAACATTACATCGGGCTGGAGGCAGCAGTAGAGCACTACTCCGTTTCTTGGGTTAGCATCTTCGTTGCCGGCTAGCCAGGCTACAAACATTAAACAAAAACAAGCACAGCTATGTGGATGAATGACATCAAGAATTAATAATATTAACCTGTTCTAAAAAAGTAACTTAATTATAGCAGTGGTATCCTTTTCAAACCAAGGTTTATTTGGTCTAAATTTAGCAATTTTAAGTAAAAATTAAAAGTTTACTTGTTTTCAAAGGTTTTTTTGTGTTTAAAAAAATTAAATCAGGATTTTTCAGAAATTTTGAGAGTAACAAGCTTCAATTTAAGTAAAAATTTTTTTCAAAATACATAACTAAAACTTGATTTATTTCCGATTTTTTAATATTTATTTACTTGAACCTTAATAGTTATACGAGAGATTTATTAAAATTCTGGAAAAAAAATATTGAACTTTTCCCATTTTTCAACTTTTTTGCAGATTTGTGTTTTCAATATTTTCTCATAAATTCACTTTTTAATAAAATAAAATAAAAACAATGGTAAAATTAAAAAAAAAGTATTATGTACCCTGATTCAAATTTGAAAGTTGACCCGAAAGGGAAATATCGACTAAAAGTCCTCACTTAATCATCTGTATGTGGATGCTCACAAAGAGGTGCAGAGCTCTGATGAAGCGTGCTGTTTGCCACTTAGTGTGCTTACTGGAAGCAAATTTGTAATAACTAGAAATCAAGGCCATAAAAACCCTTCTATTTGTGCAGCAAAAATGTGGTATTCTATTGCAGAAGTTGAACACAGTGATCCTGAGCATAAAGGGAACACAATGTTAGTGTTCGGCATCAGCGTAGATGGTGGCTGTACATGGTGTTTACTGCTAGTCGAGCGGGCGTTCGCACAGTAGTTGAGCGTCAGAGCCTTCACAAAGTATATCCGCAGCCTCCATACTATGCAATATTTTCACACAATTTTCACCAAATTGATTGCCTGGTTCAGAAACTGCCCAATGCACTACAGAGTCAGGGAATGGTTGCCCTAGGAACAGAACAGAAATTAGTGTTTTTACTTTCTTCCTCATTCTGCTTATTGTTATGACGATCAACAGGTTTGTTTGAATTTGTATGATTTGCTTTGTTAATGACGTGACTAAGTGTTGAAGCCTTTTTTAGTCATCAACCTGTATAAAACCTATAGGAAAACATCTTAAACTTGACTGCCACTAGAAAGTGTGTGGTCGCATAAGTGTATTTAATATGGATACAACTAACTTACAATTCTCTTGTATGCCGCTACCCTGAACTGGACATAAACAATACTGAAAAACTTTCTCTTAAAATTTGTCTTAAACAATTCATTCTCTTAGACTATATGAATTTGAATTATATTGCATTAAACCTACATAATTTTGTAAAGTTTAACTAACATAATAACTATTCTGTAATTTTCTTCAAATTGCATCTACATATTCTTCTTTTAGTCTGGAAATCATTTTCTAAATGTCATCAATTTCCTTCTGCACTATTTAATGTCAATTTATTAACTATACTTTAGTCTAGCTTAAGTTAACTAGAAGAACAATATGTCTTAGTATAGTAGTTTTCATATAACCTACGATTATATTTTATTGCACTTGTAGGACTACGGTCCCGTTGTCAACGACGATCAAACTATTTTTATTAATAAAATAAACGTTGATAGGAGATTGTTATCGAACCTTGTAGGGCATGTCAACCGCAAAGATCGTACCTACACATGTAAGTCACGCGTTGCGTCTGAAACCCTGATTCGGGAAGTCACTGGTTTGATAACTGCCACCGACAACCACCATTGAGTATTTTTTTAAAGATTTTTTAATTCTGTCAATGATGCGAATGCAATGATTTAAGTCCACATTTTGACTTTCCACTTCACAACAGTGAACGGACTACTCTAATGCCCAACTTAATCATCAAATTATTGGTTTTCTTAGGTAAAATTGATGAGTACTCTACGGCGGCTATACCAGCTTAAAATATGTTTGCTCACCCAATGTCGTCACGAATTTCCCGGCATTGTTTCTTTGTGCACCGTAAAAAATCCCTGCCGTGAGCGTATCCATCACCGGCTGGAGAATGTACTTTACAACTTCATTCTTCTCCTCCTCGGTTTCAAAAATTACAAGATTGCTGTCAAATTTTTTGCACTCGGCGATTCCAAGATTCCAACCTCCCGGAAATTGAGACGTCAATTTGTAAGAACCGACGTCAGGAATTATGACAAAACCATTTCTACCTGTAACAACTGAAACAAAAAACAAACAAACACGGATCTTGTTTAGTTTAGTTTATTTTTTATAATGGCCACAAACAACAAAATAAGCTCCAAAAATCTGGTACGGGTATTAAAATATAAATAAATAATTAATATTATGTTGTAAAATTTTTATAATGAGTATTTTGGCGATGGGTTTCCCAAATCTTGTCCTTTTTCATTTATTATTCATTAGTTTTATAAAGTGATCCATGCGTATACATTGATGGTAAAGGACTTAAGCAGTTTAATATAATTTTTTTATTTGGTAATGATTATTTTCAGTAATTCAGAATGTAACAATGTAATAGTTGTTGATTTTATAAACAAAAATAATAAGAAAAGACCAAATATTGTGGAACAATATTTCTTGAGTTTATTGATTGATATCAATTTATATTTTGGCAGATAAGTGCAAGGAATTTAGGATCCATTTATGTAAAGGTATTTTTTTGTAAATAAATTAATTAATGAAACATGCGTACACGCTCACGCGTACTGGAGTATTTAAAATAATCTACTCAGTACACACTTGTGGAGCTTCATTTCTATGCCTTTTAATAGGAAATGAAGAGAAGGTCGGACTTGACACCATAGGCAAATTACTCTTCGTTAGGACAGGTAGCATCCGACGTATATGAAACTTTAGATAAATTACAAGAAAGCATTAATTTTTTACTAAACTTCAAAATCGTAAACATCATTTCGTTTTTTAGATTACGTTAAGATAATTTTTTGAAAGGTCTTATGTTTTCACGTCCGTGACAAATATGTACAGTTTCATACAACTGTGGATTCAGTCACAGAGCGACCAAGAACTTGCCTCAGCGTGTATTATCATCTTAGTTATTAAATAATTTCAATAAATTTTCGTACTAGGCTTCAGCGTTGTTGATGTTGTTGTTCGTGGTGGTTTGGTCTTCTTCCACTGCCCCGGTGACTGACAAGTGAGCTCAGCGTCTTTTATAACGATGGCCTTGCCACCAGCTGCAACGGATTTCTTCCAGTAGACGCGAGCCTTGGTGCCGACTTCAGGGGAATTACAGGTCGTACTAGGAATCCCCTCCGGGGTCTCGAAGACGACGCGCAGGGACTGGACTGTGAGGCTTGAACATGTCACCTCTGCGTCAGCGACGCCATCTTGTGTCACTGCGCTCTAATGGGAGACAAGCGCAATACACACTTCTATACCTAACCTTACTATGTTGTTGGGTTCTTTTAAATTCCAAATTAAAGAATGCGAAGCTATTCTCACTGGTTCTAGGCAATAAGCACATTCTGATAAACTCAAAGTTGCCATTTAAGCCCGTATAATTAAACATATTTGCCAATTTAACATCAACGTCATCACATCATTATCAACGTATGATTTATTATTTTTGAAAATATTCAAAAGGAAATAAATGTATTAGAAACAGTAGTTAAATTAAAGTTTCACTTTGAACGTTACCAATTATTTATGATTTTGCATAAAATTATTCAGTCTACAATAAAAATACAATAAAACATTGATAATTTTGCCTAAGAGGCCTATATACAATACACTACACTACCAAAATACTTATGAAAATTGATCATGGAATAAAAACTTCTTACATTTATCACCCGCTCTGAGATACACGAGATAGTTACCTGAATGAGATAGATGAGCACGCAGCCAACTCCTGACCAAAACACGTTGCAACGCATCGCTAACACTTTGTATCTGACGGCTGGGCTGTCGAGCGAGTTACGTATGAACCAATGTTACCAACGTGGATGAACGTCCGGACGATAAACTCAAAGTGCTTTTTTATTAACATCCTATTGTTAAGCTTTTTTTATTTTATATATATATATATATATATATTTATGAAAACTAAAACGAACCATTACGTGGAGAAACCAAACAATTTAGTGTATACAAAAGTATAAGTACCCTCGTGTGTAGCCGTTGTTAGCCTTGACTGAACAGTTTGTAATGTATAGAAATCATTCTGCATGGCTTTGGGTACAAGAGCTTATTTTGTGCGATTAGCATTTTTTTTATCGTGTGCTTTAGAAAACTCCACCATGTCCGATAAATTATAGTATAACACGCAAGAGACAGAAATAAAATTGACGCTTTCAACTATCATTACATTTTTTAATTGCTTCTGGTCATTCCTCTGAAACTTAATTTGTCTTTCATGCCTTTTAAACGATGGTCTTTCAAAAAACTACTGTGCACTTTCACAGTGCCTTGTCAAACTACACTGCACTAGCTCAGTATACCTTGTCAAACTACACTTCACTAGCTCAGTATCACGAAAATATGGCATAAAAAATCGTTAAAAAAATCGTAAAAGTACTACTTCTATGCCAAATATTTCTTCGATTGTCATTAAAATCATAAAATACCCGAGAAGTTATTTCAAACGTTCCCATACAGTTTCATCGAGATCGGAGTAGCAATTTTGCCCAGTCGTGGTCCAAATCTCACGATAATATCGCGTTAAAATTTTTTAAAAATCGTAAAAGCACGATGTTCACGAGAAATATTTATTCGGTTGAACCAAAAACTTCGAAGGTCCCCTGAAAGTTTATCAATATCGCACATACCGTTTGCCCGGTAGAGTGCCAGCAAACAGACAATACAAAAGCACCAGATATATTTTCTCATGGAAAGTAAAATTGAAGTTTTCGCTGCGCTCATCCAATAATGATGACTATGACATGACGACAACAATGACGCCACGACAAAAAATAATCAACCAATAAAGCTCAACCATCAACTCGACTTTGAAAAGCGTTCTTGGCACTCACACTCACACTCACACTCACACTCGCACTCACACTCACGCTCACGCTCACGCTCACACTCACGCTCACGCTCACGCTCACGCTCACGCTCACGCTCACGCTCACGCTCACGCTCACGCTCACGCTCACGCTCACGCTCACGCTCACGCTCACGCTCACGCTCACGCTCACACTCACACCACACTCACACCCACACCCACAAACCCACACCCACCCACCCACACCCACACACCCACACCCACACCCACACCCACAACCCACCACACCACACCCACACACACACTCACACTCACACTCACACTACCTACACTCACACTCACACTCACACTCACACTCACTCAAACACTCTCACACATTCACACTCACACTCACACTCACACTCACACTCAAACTCACACTCACACTCACACTCACACTCGCAATGAAATGAAATGAAATTGCTCATATAATGCACCATTAACAAACAATGAATCGAGTATTTAAATGTCATTCCTTTGCTGGTTATTTAATTTCATTATTAATTTTTTTGCAATAATTGTATCAACAGTTTTTCGAATACAGGTCCGTGTTATTGAACAACGTATGCAACGTGGTCCTGAGATCATCTGTCACAAACATATTTTTTTCGCTGATTAGGTATCCATTCGCTGATTAGGTATCCATATTTCGATACTGAAAGTGACTAGCAACAGTATCGATACACTTCTGAAGTCTATTGTTTGTGTTGAATGAGATTGCAAACATAATAAGCACATAAGTTTGCATCTGTAGGCACTTCTTATAACAATCTTCAGTTATCTCAGTTTCAGTTCAGTTTTTATTATCAGTTGTTAAAATTACATAGACATTATAATGACAAGTAAAATAAAATAAGATACAGAGCCTTTACAACAGTAATATCAACCTTGTCAAAATTAGAATTAAAAACAAAGATAACAATACAAAAACATTTACAGTAGTAATATCAGCGTCAAATTAAACATCCATGCACATGTCAACTATGCATTCGTTCCAGGACGCACCAGTGTAAGTATATAAAATGACTTAAAAATTACCAATGAATGTGATGTTTGTTTACTAGTGTATTACATTTTGTTAGTGAACACTATAAATTTAGGCAACTCTTGGATATCAGCCTTCACATGTACCAAAAAATCATCTATTGTATAAAACTCTTTAGTTAATAAAATCTCGTGTAACTTTGTCTTAAATGCACTGAGGTATGTTATTCCTTTTATATCTGTAGGAAGTGGTTATACAACTTTCTCCCTGCCTGAATTGGAGCTTTATTAGAAAGTTTTAACTTACTTGTTGCAACAAACAAATTTTTTCTTATTACGAGTGTTATAGTGGTGAATATCTGAGCCTTTTGCACTTGCGTGATAGTGATGCTCTTTAAAATATACTTTTGTACTTGTTCCTTATTGAAACAATGCACAATGTACAAGTACGCCTTCTTTGGTATGAGTGGGAAACACTTGACAACATTGATTCTATTTTTATGCTTGTAAGCAGATTTATTACTTGCTTGATCTGTGTTTTAATAATATTTAAGAATCAATCGCACGTTGGATGCATTTGTATAATATAAGTAAAGCACCCCTAAAATAGCAACCCCTTTTTGCACTCTGAAAGGATATGGTTTTTGGGCGGCTTTCCTGACTGTCAATATTTACTGTTTAAGAGAAGACCACAAAAATTTAAAGATTGAACGCAAGAATGAAGATTCGCGTTCGGTGGTTTCTTCCGCGAATGATTGATTACTCCCTTATTTGCTGTCCTGATTTTTGGCAAATTTCATATTCGTTTGAGTGGGATCGTCGAATAAATGTTTTTTTTTTTTTCGTTTTTTTTAAATGTTTTTTGTTTTTGTTTTTTTCCTTTTCCTTTCCTTTCCTTTCCTTTCTTTTTCTTTTCTTTTTTTTTTTTTCTTTTTCTTTTTCTTTTTCTTTTTCTTTTTCTTTTTCTTTTTCTTTTTCTTTTTCTTTTTCTTTTTCTTTTCTCTTCTTTTCATTCCCAACACTTTTTTGTATCATATTCATTCATTAATTGAATGTAATATCCTTTTTTTGATATTGCTTAACGTCTCATATTTATGCAACTTAATATTGTGTTTAACCGGAAACGGGAAGAAAAATGTTAGTTATGTATGTATTGTGGGTCCTATTGTGTTTAATTGTTGACTTTTCATGTAGTTTTTGATAATCAATTTTTGTTTATCCTACGCCAAGCAAATTATCCTGAATTTTAGTTGCCATATTTAATTATTATATTTACCACATAGGGATATCACACAATTCTGCGTTCAAGGGCTATGCTCGTTGTGATATTCATAATGAATAACACTAAATATAATAATGAAAAAATAATAACTACAAAGTAAAGTGTTCATCAGGTAGGAAGGCAGCGTGATAGTCACTAACTTTTCCCACACAATTATGTTCGGCTCTCCAGGCAGAAAGCCTATAGGTTAGACGTGTGACTGAAAGGCGCGACTTACAAATTAATTTTAAATAAGAAAATACGTTTATTCATTTTACCTTGTCAGACCCATCTGGAGAATTTGGGAAAAGTGGCGAGAGTCCCATAATGTGACACCTTTTTAAAATAATGTATTTTAATATTTAATACAATCCAGAAATTAAAAAATCCATCCCGATCGGGGTTCAGACCCGAGTCTATCACTTTCCGGGTGGACGCCTTAGCCAACTAGACCACCGAGACGGTAACTATTTAACTTCTGTATTGTCGTTACATTATAGAACTTGAATGGATGGAACAATAAAGCATCGAATTTTCACCGAATTTTCATCGAAAAAATCACCGGGCGTGTTTCCCGACTATCCAAATCGAGAAATAATTTATTTTATTATCAATGTTGGTATTACTGGTTCACTTAATGTGTGCAAAACTGAACCAATTGATGAAACAAATATTATTTCATTTAGATATGAAAGAAAATCATAAATCTAACCGATAGTGAATTGGGGAGATGACCGCTAATCCTGACTGAAGGTTTTTCCAATGTTTCTCTCAGTCGTTAATGCGAATGCATGGAAGTCCTCTTAAACTGCCCTCGGACGGACATCCCCTTACAACGATAATTGTCCTGACACCAATACATCTAGTTCGACTCTTAAACAACTATTTTGAATTTAAAAATAATGTGAACTACATTTTTTTTCCATTTGAAAAATTTGAAAATTGTGAAATTTAAATTCATGTGTTAGATGATGATGATGATAAATGATGATTGAATAATGATTATGAGGATTAAAGTGCGTTAAAACCACAAGATCATCAATAAACCAGCAAAACCCATTTAAAATATTTGTTGACAAATATATGTAATGTTGACACACAAAGTACAGAAGATATATGTTTAATATTTATGAGTATGACCAAAAAAACACTGGGATATATTTGCTCATACGTTTAAAATAAAAATCATCTTAATTCAACAAATGCTTTATTTATTACTTCAGTGTAATACATTGTGGTAAAATAATATTTAAAGTAATTATCTGAATCCACCTTATGATGCTTACTGATTAATTTCTTTAACCATTCACCCATATTTATAATTCATCCATTAAAACTTTTATTATATTATGCCATAAAACCCTTGGAAGAGTATGGATTTTTTGAATTCATTTTATTTTTTAAGGAATAATTATTTTCCTCTCTTTCTCATTGTAGTGATACGGGGAGAAACAGTGATATTATTTAACAGTTTCATGAACATTTCACTGTTCTTTGTGAAAAAATAGATTTTTCTCAGTAACAACATTTTAAAAATATCACTTTTCTTCGACTGGCTTTCCCCATTTTTGAAATTAAATCGGGTTGAGGGAGCAGCAGCGCACTACTCCGTTCCTTGGGCCAACATCTTCGTTGCCGGCTAGTAGAGATGCGAATTTAAAAAAAAACGGCGGCCCGGCCCAAGCCGGCCCGGCCCGAAAGTCGGCCCGAAAGTCCGGCCCGGCCCGAAAGCCCAGCCCGGCCCGAAGTCGGCCCAAAAGTCCGGCCCGGCCCGAAAGCCCGGCCCGGCCCGAAAGTCGGCCCGAAAGCCCAGCCCGGCCCGAAGTCGGCCCGAAAGCCCGGATTTTTGGACTCGTCAAAGCAAATGGGCCGCCTTTGCCAACAGTATGATAGTATTTCTAGTTCTGCGATTATATACCGTTATACCTAGATCTGGGTGGGCATTGGGCAGTGTAGACCTAAAGCAAATTGCCCATGGCATGTTTATGAATTGTGCGTGTATATTTATCGACACGAGTGATGCCGCCAATAAGGGACGCAGATTTAGTTGTAGGCCTACATATTTATGTGAGAGCACGTTCTATTTTGTGTTTATTCGGGACTAGAGACCAGGCGAGTAAGTATACTGTTATTTCAAATCATATTGGACAGTGAAAAGCAAAGTGCCGAGTGACATGTTCACAGATTATTAATATTTATGACTTAAGTCTATGATGAGTATTGAGCTTGTATTGAAATCGATGGGATCACGGGAGAAATGCCGCCACCGCCAGGCGACCCCAAACACACAACACACACACAAATTATTTAAGGGCGCATATGTAAGTTGTAAAAACACAGCCTGTCTCCTTCGTCATAGTCTGTCCATCTTCTTGTCGAAGCACGTTCGATATTGTGTTCGGGAGTATTGTATCGCAAATCATGTTGTGGGGGTGTGGTGATGTCCACTCCAAACCCTTCTGTCCACCTCGACGTCGAAGCTCATTATAGTCTAAGCAAGAGGTTGGATTCTAGGAGTTGAAACTTTAATTATAATATAATAATAAGACTGTTAAAACGCATTGTTTTTGTCTGTCTGCTGTATTCTTTCTTTCTTTCTTTCTTTAACGTTTATCCTATTCAGTTAAAAAAATGATTCACAAATCAACTTCTCAATGCTTCGGCTCGGCCCAAAGCCCGAAACCGAAACTATCCCGAGCCGGAGCCGAAGCATTGAGAAGTCGGGCCGGGCCGGGCCGGGCCAAAACACCAATCTCTATTTCCTAAGTTAAATATGGTGCCCGGCCCGAAGCCTGGCCCGAAAGCCCGAAAGCCCGAAACGGCCCGGCCCGGCCCGAAGCCCGAAAATAACAAAAACATCCGGCCCGGCCGGGCCAAAATTCCCATCTCTACTGGCTAGCCAGTCAGGTCTGACACAACCACGTCCTCAGCTTCTTCCTCGCTCACCTCCTCCACCACCAGAGGTCTGTTTGATAGCTACCTCGTCAAACCATTATTGAAAAAAAAATCAGACAAAAACAAGCACAGCTGGTTGAATAATATTAAGAATTAATAATATTTACGTGTTCTTATTAAAGTTAATAAGCAGTGATTCACATAAGTGGTGCAGATCTCTGATGCAGTGTGCTGTTTGCAACTAAGTGTGCTTACTACTGAAAGCATTTTTTTATATCTAGAAATCAAGGCAAAAATGTGGTATTCTATTACAGAAGCTGAATACAGTGATCCCGAGTGTAATGGGAACACAATGGTAATGTTCAGCATCTGCGTGGAGGGTGGTGTTTACTGCTTGCCAGGCGGGCGCTCGCACAATAGGTGGCCGGCAGAGCCTTCACAGCCTATGTCCGCAGCCTCCAAAGTAGGCAATATTTTCACGCAATTTTCACCAGCACCAGTGGAACTCCCCTCATTATCTGCCCAATTCACTACAGAGTCAGGGAAATGGTTGCCCTAGAAACAGAACAGAAATTAGTATTTTTAATCTTTTCCTCCTTATGCTTATTGTTATGACGATCAACATGTGTGTTTGAATTTGTATGATTTGCTTTGGAGACGTGACTGTGTTGAAGTCTTTTTTAGTCATCAACCTGATTAAACCTATAGGAAAACTCCTAAAACTTGACTACCACTAGAAATTGTGTGGTCGTATCAGCATAAGTGTATTTAATATGGATACAACTACCCTGAACTGGACATAAAAAATACTGAAGTACGTACTCCAGTCGCTTAGACAGTAGACTATATGAATTTGAATAATATTGCATTAAACCTAATACATAATTTTGTAAAGTTTAATTAATAACTATTCTGTAATTTTCTTCAATTTGCATTTACATATTCTACATTAAGTCCGGAAATTATTTTCTAAATGCCATCAATTTTGTTACGACCTGTATTGTAACTTTGTTCCTTCTGCAGTATATATTGTCACTTTATTAACTATACTTTAGTCTAGCTTAAGGGGAATCCCTAGACCCAAATATGATTTGTTAAGAATGCAGTAAAGACGTCTGAAAAGTAAGAAGAATGTAAGAGGGGTTTAATAAAAGAGCGGATTATTTTTTTGAAATTTTTTTGACGGGACATAACCTCAGAATCAACAATTGTATTCAAATTACTGGAATCAGTTGCTCAAGTTCAAAATTGAATTTTAAGCAGCGGTGTTTTGTATTTTATTTCTACACTCCTTTATCTACAACCTAAATAAAAGGATTTTTGGATCTATATGGTTTGTTGCGTTGTACAATTTTTTTCGCCTGCCGGTACAATTTCAAATTTTGTACCGTTTAACGGAAAAAATCGTGCAACGCCTGAAACCATATAAAACCAAAAATACTTATATTTAGGTTGTAGAAAAAGGATTGTAGAAATAATATACAAAAATCGCTGCTAAAAATTCAATTTTGAACTTGGGCAACTGATTCCAGTAATTTGAATACAAATTGTTGATTCTGAGGTTACGTCCCGTCAAAAAAATTTCAAAAAAATAATCCGCTCTTTTATTAAGCCCCTTTTACAATCTACTAACTTTTCAGACGTCTTTACTGCATTCTTTAGAAATCATATTTGGGTCTAGGGATTCCCCTTAAGGTTAACTAGTAGAACAATATGTCTAAGTATAGTAGTTTTCATATAACGATTACTTATAATATATTCCACTTGTAGGACTACGGTCCCGTTGTCAATAACGATCAAATTATTGTAATTAATTAATATGAGAAGAATGGAGAAGAATAGAATCCCAAGACAAGCATTTGAACTAAAGAATGATTTATGAGAAGAGTGGAAAGACCTCGAGATAGATGACAAGATCAAGTACAGGCAGATGTGGAGGAGAGAAGTGGGTAGTGGTAGAAGAGAGAGAAAAATGGTGGGAGGACAGGAAAAAGTGGAGAGAGTAAGTGTTACGACAAGAAAATGAGGAAGAAGATGAGGTTCCGAGCTTGGCAGGCGGGTGCTGATTCGGTGATGCCCAAGATTTAAATGGTGGAAACACCCCTTAATCCAAATAAATGATGTTGGAACAAAGAGTTGTGATATATATATATATATATATATATATATATATATATATAATCAACGTGGATAGAGATAGGAGTCAACAGCTTACCTGAGATGTAGAGGTGGCTGCCATAGTTGAACACAGATAAAAATATACACAAACTAATCACTAAATAGTCACGAGACGTTTCGGCCTTGCCTTCTTCGGTCGTTCTGGTCTACGAAGCTGTTGACCAGGAGAGGTTAGAGTAGGGGGGGGGGGGTAGAAGAAGAAGTGGGGGTGGAGGGTGGCTAGAGGGTCTCCAATATGTGCACATGAGTGTGTGTGTGTGTGTTTGTGAGTGAGCGAGTGAGTGAGTGAGTGAGCGAGTGAGTGAGTGAGCGAGTGAGTAAGTGAGTGAGTGAGCGAGTGAGCGTGTGAGTGAGACAGTGAGTGAGTGAGTTGACAGAGTGAGTGAGTGAGATGACAAAGTGAGTGAGTGCAAGTGTGAGTGAGTGAGTCAATGAGTGAGTCAGTGTGGTGAGTGAATGAGCGAGTGAGTGTGTGAGTGTATGTGAGTGTGTATGAATGTGTGATTGTGTGAGTTTAGCGTAGGTTTAAGTTAGGTTTGTTGCGAGATTTAGTTATCCATTGATGAGCGAGCTCCATGGACCTTAACTCTCTGTCGGTTGCGCCCGGGAGCGATCGAACTACTCGTGTAGTGTAGCAATCGTCGAACCGGAGGCCCATGGGTTCCTGCGTGAGTGGGCACAGGTTTCGGCTTCTTGGGGGTGTCTGTGTCACACCTATGGCCAGCCTTTATATTGCTAAGAAGGTTACTCGTTAGGCCAATGTATTCAGCTGGACACAGGTTACACTTGAGCTGGTAAATGACGTCAGTGGAGGCACAGTTGTGATGGCCTCTAATGGGGTAGGTTTGTTTGTGGCTCCAGCTGTGAATGACGTAGTGGCTGGGTGGATAGGGCAAGTTTTGCATCGAGGTCTTTTACACGGAAAGGACCCGTCAGGTTCCCTATCGTCGCCACTTGTGCCAATCATAGGGTCTCGTTGAACAAGAAGGTCCTTTAGATTGGGGGGCGTCTGAAAGCTACGCGGGCACTGTTGGCATTAGGTCTTGTGTCCTAGTTGAGCCAGACAAGATGTGGTGTCCACTCTTAAGGATGTCATTGAGAACGTGAAGTCCTGGGGTGCCATTGCGTAACGAGGGGTTAGAGTGTAGTCTGGCCCCAGACTGCTTCCTTTCGACGTGGGGTTCTCAACTCGTCTTCTGACGTCTTTTTCAGGGTATCCTCTGTCGATGAAGGCCCGCGTAATCCGGTCGCAGTACTTGGTTCGATCCTCCTCGGTGCTGCATATGCGTTTTCCCCGCGTCGCGAGGGAGTTGGGTAAAGCGCGTTTGGTGTAGAGCGGGTGACAGCTCTCGTAGTGTAGATACTGGAGGTGATTTGTGGGGTTGAAATGTACGTCTGTGCGGAATGAACCATTTTCTACGTACACGTCGACGTCAAGAAATGTGACGTGATGGCGAGAGATTTGCCACGTGAACTTGACAGCATAGGTGTTGTTGAGGCCGTTTAGAAAAGTGTTGAATGACTTCTCTCCATGGGTCCACACTACGTAGATGTCATCGATAAACCTGAGCAACAGATGGGTGTGTGTTTTTGAGTTGACAGATAGTCTTCCTCTAGTTTGCCCATATACAGGTTGGCATAAGATGGTGCCATTCTTGTACCCATAGCTGTACCTTTTACTTGGAGGTAGTGGCGGTCCTGGAAACGGAAGTTGTTGTTGTTAAGTTTCCATTTCGGCCAAAGAGATGAGGAAGTCTGTCTCTGGTACGGAATCCGCGGGACGAGTGTTAAGAAAGTGCTCCATCGCAGCCAAGCCATGTTCTGTTGGGGATATTTGTGTAGAGTGATGTTACATCTATAGTCGCAATAATAACGTCTTCGGGTAGGGTGTTGTTGAACTCTTGAATACGCTCGAGAAAGTGGTTGGTGTCTTTGATGTGAGATGGTAACTTCTTGACGTGGTCTTGAAGGTGGAAGTCAACAAATGCTGATATTCGTTCTGTCGGAGAGTTGAAACTTGATACGATTGGACGTCCGGGATTATTTGGTTTGTGAATTTTCGGTAAAGTGTAGAATACAGGTGTCCTGGACTCCTCGGGGTGAGAAGTTTAATCGAGTTGTTACTCAAGTTTTGAGAGGGACCGTGCTTCTCCAAAAATTTTACAATCCGTTTCTTGTGATTCACTGTAGGATCTCTTGTCAAACGTTTGTAGGTGGTCTCGTCTGACAGTTGGCGGTTCGCCTCCTCAATGTATGCGTCTTTGTCCATTACTACAGTCGTGGAGCCTTTATCTGCTGGTACAATTACGATGTTATTATTATTTCGCAGACTAGAGATGGCTTTCCGTTCTTGAATAGATAGATTAGACGTTTTTGACAACTTCTCTGTGAAGTCTGGAGATGCTACTTGTGTCATTATGTGGTTTATGTAAATTTCTAATGGGTGGTCAGAGGGAAGTACGGGGTCCCAATCAGATGTAGGTTTAAATTTATTGATTGCTGGGTGCGTATTATTGTTGTATCATGCTTGTTTCGTTGAAGTACAGTTTTAAACGGAGATTCCGCGCAAATGATAAAACATCACTTACAATTTAAAGTGATCAAATGAGGGAGTGGGGGCGAATGTTAAGCCTTTGTTAAGCACTTCCAACTCTGAGTCCGACAGCTCGTGGCTAGACAGGTTCAAGATTGCGTTGCTGGTTTCCTTTTTGTCATTAGGTACACCCCTGGGTGGGAGGGGTTGTTTGACAGGAAGACGCGGGACACGAGCAGGTGGTTTCTCGAGTGTGCACAAGTCAGCGAGGGTGGGATGCTGGCCAATTAGGGGTGCGTGTGGCGCCTGGTCGAGGAATGTCGTCGGCAGCGCGAAGTTTGTTCCTCCCTGTAGAAGCAAGCCAGCTTCGATAATTTGAATAAATACCTCGACGAATTATCTGACAGTTTTGAGACCACACTCCTCAATATATCCTCAATTTTAGTGTCTAAATGAGGGGATGACATTCGCACAACTTTCACGAATGTTTACGAGCTTGCAATGATGTTCATCAGCTGATTTAGTATACAATCTTACTACTTCGTTCGTGAGTTGAACACATTGTTTGAGGTGCAACAACGCAATCTGTGGCCTCATGTCGGGCGGGAGTCCTGTGATCGCTAGTTTTGGTGTAAGGCCCTTAGGAGGGATGCCAAGTTGTAGGCACGATTGGAGATACAGTAGATGACCCTTGATAACAGCTAATTTATTCGCATGATAGCGAATCTCGCTTAACCAATATATAGTAGGGGGTTGAAGAGACATGATGAAAAAAACAGTAAAGAGGATAGGATACAAAAAACACATAAGAAGGAAAAGGTTGGTGTCGATTGACTGTGATAATAATAGGTAGTTGCCAACAGGCTAGGTATAATCAACGTGGATAGAGATAGGAGTCAACAGCTTACCTGAGATGTAGAGGTGGCTGCCATAGTTGAACACAGATAAAAATATACACAAACTAATCACTAAATAGTCACGAGACGTTTCGGCCTTGCCTTCTTCGGTCGTTCTGGTCTACGAAGCTGTTGACCAGGAGAGGTTAGAGTAGGGGGGGGGGGTAGAAGAAGAAGTGGGGGTGGAGGGTGGCTAGAGGGTCTCCAATATGTGCACATGAGTGTGTGTGTGTGTGTTTGTGAGTGAGCGAGTGAGTGAGTGAGTGAGTGAGTGAGTGAGTGAGTGAGTGAGTGAGTGAGTGAGTGAGTGAGTGAGTATGTGTGAGTGAATGAGCGAGTGAGTGAATGAGCGAGTGAGTGTGTGAGTGTATGTGAGTGTGTATGAATGTGTGATTGTGTGAGTTTAGCGTAGGTTTAAGTTAGGTTTGTTGCGAGATTTAGTTATCCATTGATGAGCGAGCTCCATGGACCTTAACTCTCTGTCGGTTGCGCCCGGGAGCGATCGAACTACTCGTGTAGTGTAGCAATCGTCGAACCGGAGGTCATGGGTTCCTGCGTGAGTGGGCACAGGTTTCGGCTTCTTGTGGGTGTCTGTGTCACACCTATGGCCAGCCATTCTATTGCTAAGAAGGTTACTCGAATATAACTCTATATATATATATATATATATATATATATATTAAAATAAGCGTTGATTAGAGATTGTTGTCGAACCTTGTTGGGTATTTCATCCGTAGAGATCGTACCTACACATGGAAGTCACGCGTTGCGTCTGAAACCCTGATTCGGGAAAGTCACTGGTTTGATAACCGCCACCGACAATCACGACTGAGTATTTTTTATAAGATTTTTTAATTCTGTCGATAATGCGAATGCAATGATTTAAGTCTACATTTTGACTTGACTTTCCACTTCACAACAGTGAACGATTACTCTAATGCCCAACTTAGTCATCAAATTATTGGTTGTATTAGGTAAAAGACGGTAGAAGTGATAAGTACTCTACGGCGGCCATAATAGCTTATTAATATAGATTGCTCACCCAATGTCGTCACGAATATACCGGCGCTGTTTTTTTGTGCACCGTAAAATATCCCTGCCGTGAGCGTATCCATCACCGGCTGGAGAATGTACTTTACAACTTCATTCTTCTCCTCCTCGGTTTCAAAAATTACAAGATTGCTGCCATATCTTTTGCACTCTTCGATTCCAAGATTCCAACTTCCCGTAAATTGAGGTTTAATCAATTTGTAAGAGCCGATTTGAGGAATTGTGGCAAAACCATTTCTACCTGTAACAACTAAACACGGATATGTTTAAGTTATTTGTGTTTTTATAAACACCAACAACAACAAAATGAGCTCCAAAAGTGTAATGCAGGTACTAAAATATAATAAATAATGTTTTACAACTTTAATAATGAGTATTTTGGCAAATGGGTTTTCCAAAACTTGGTCTTTTTACATTTATTAATTGTAAAGGACTGGTAGTTTAATATAAGATTTTGTTTTGGTAACTAGGAAAACGCTTAAGTCCCGCCGCGTTGTTGGATGAGCGTAATTGGTGCATTGAGCTGCCAAGTGTTATGCGGATTTTCTGTTGTTCTGTGAAAAAATCATGACTAAGTCAAATTAGTTTTTTATTAAATTAAATTAAATAAAAAATTAACTTTAATTTAAAAATTTTAATTAATCGAATTTTAAAAAAAAAAAATCGAAAAATTGAAATTTTCATACGAATAATTCGATTGCGCTCAAATTTGACACGAATATATTAATACATAAAATAAAGGTTCTATAAAAAAATCATTACAATAGGATAAAGCATGTGGTGTTATTAGTCAAAGAACTTTTTAAAAAAGAAAAAAAAAACGTAAAATTGCGATTTTCATAAGAAATAATTTTTTGATTACTCTCAAATTTTACACAAATATATAAATTCATAAAATAAAGCTTCTGTGAAAAAATCATTACAATCGGATAAAGCATGTAGGTGCTATAAGTCGAAGAATTTTCCTAAAAATCGAAAAAAATCGTAAAATTGCGATTTTCATGAGAAATAATTTTTCGATTGCGCTCAAAAACGTGGCAGTTCTAAGTTCAGAGATTTCGAAGGTCCCCATAAAATTTCATCGCAATTTGAGTATCGGTTTAGCCGGAATCGTGCTAACAGACACACAAAAATACAAACAGAAAAAAAAGAAAAAAGAAAGAAAAGAAAAACATCCCGGATTCTTTTCTCCAGTGTAGTAAAATGGAATCTTCGCTTCGCTCGCTACGCTCATCCAATGATTATTTTAATCATTATGAATTTTACAATGTTGATAAAAAGGTGTTGATTTTATAACTTTTTAGTTATTTGAAAGGCCAAAATACAGGAAAAAATATTTCATGGGTTTATTGATTGATATTAATTTATATTTTAGCATGTAAGTGCAATGGATTTAGGATTTAAAGGTATTTTATACGAATGAATGAATTAATCACACACTCACGCATACTGGAGATTTTAATGAGTCATCCCAGGGCTATATCACACCTGTGGAGCCTAATTTCTACGCCTTTAAGTGTTTTTAGGACAAAGGGAGAGAATAGGACTTCTTGACACTGGTGGCAAATTCATGTTCGTTCGGACGAGTAGCATCCGACGTACGTACATAACTGACAAGAAAGCATACAATTTTTACTGAAGCTGAAAATCGTTAAAATCAATTCGTTTTGAAATAACGTTTAAATAAATTTTTGAAAAGTCGTTTGTTTTCACGGCCGTGACAAATATGTACAGTTTCGTACAACTGTGGTGTAAGTTACCGAGAGATCAGGAATTTGCCTCAGCGTGTATTATCATCTTAATAATAAAATTATTTCAACTAATTTTCATACTAGTCTTTGGCTTTGTTGTTGTTGGTAATGTTGTTGTTGTTGTTGTTGTTGTTGTTGTTGTGTTGTTGTTGTTGTTGTTGTTGTTGGTGGTGGTGGTGGTGGTGGTGGTGGTGGTATTTCTGTTTTGTTGTTGTTGTTGTTGTTGTTGTTTTTCGTGTTGGTGGTTTGGTCTTCTTCCACTGCCCCGAAGACTGACAAGTGAGCTCAGCGTCTTTTATAACGATGACCTTGCCACCAGCTGCCACGGTTTTCTTCCAGTAGATGCGAGCCTTGGTGCCGACTGCAGGGGATTTACAGGTCGTAGTCGGAATCCCCTCCGGGGTCTGGCAGACGACGCGCAGGGACTGGACAGTGAGTTTTGAACAGGTCTCAGCGTCAACGTCGCCATCTTGTGTCACTGCGCTCTGGTGGGAGACAAGCGCATTACACACTTCTATACATAACGAAGTTGTTATTGGTTCTTTAAATACCAAATTAAAGAATGCGAAGCTATTCTCATTGGTTCCAGGCAATATTACATTCTGATTAAACTCGAAATTGCCATTTATGCCCGTATAATTAAACATATGTGACAATTTATAATCAACGTCAACACATAACTTTCATCGTATTATTTCCTTTTTTTGACATAAGTCAAAAGAAAAAAAAATATTAGAAGTACCGGTAGTAGTTAAAATAAAGTTTCACTTTGATCGTTACCTATTATTTATATACCTTTTATTAAAATTATTCATAAGTATTCAATAAATAATATATAATGCAATATTGATAATTTTGACTTAGTATCTAGGGCGACGGTCGTTCGCCCGCAGCCAAGCGCACGCGACTGCTAGGCGATGACTAACTCGACCCTGTATACTCCTGCCCGAGTTGGGGGGTTTTCAGCTATCTGCACACCCGCTCCGAAAGATTTATTATCTTGAGACTCGGTATATGACCTGATATGTGGTCCATGACCTACAAAAATAAAGACCGATCCAAAAACCCGTTCTGTGCTAAAAATGTGCCTAAACATTATTGAAAACCTTCCGGCTGGCTAACTGGCTGGCTGGCAAGCTGGGTGGCTGGCTAATTCTTGGGGAGATGAATAAGAGCGTGCAGAGAAACGGTACATCTTAGAACTATGAAACTTGGACCGCACTTAGATGTACCTCAGACGCAATCTCTGTTGCTTTCAAAACCAAAATCGGGTAACAGGGACCGGAGAAAATCAAAACTTTGGATAGTTATCAAAACACGTAATTACTAGGGCGAGTTAATTTGTACAAACTTGAATTAAACATGCTCTTTTCCATTATAAATTTTTACACCAAAATATTCATGCAATTTTCGTAACAAGACGATTAAACAGCAAAATTCATAAAAAGCATTGTACTTGTCAACTAAAGGTTGAATAAAAACAAAAGATGGTAGCTTTTATTTCTAGACAATCTGTTTTGAAAGGCACTGTATATCCACCGCTTGCTTCATGTATCATGGCAAATTTCCTTATTTGCATCACCCGAAATGTATTGATATCAAGTTACGTATTTGGACAGTGAATCAAACTTCGTCCAAGCCGTACATCCGAGCAATTTAAATATTTAAAATTTAATTTAAATTTTAGAATGGAAAATTATATTTGAAATTTCCCGCTTTCTTTGAATTATCGTTAACAAGTATTTCACACCTTGATATGCAACAAACAACAAAAATAAGTGATATCCCCCCCTAATATTAAAAAATTAAAAAACACGGCCCAGCTCTCCTTCAAAAGTCTTCGGCTGTGAATGCTGTGAGAAATAGAAGTTGAGCCAAGCATTTTATTCTTTCTCCCTAGTTTCGCTTTGAAAAGAAGTAAGAGCATTTCGCCTGTTGACGAGCGCCAAGCCAACCATTTTCGTGGTAAAAAAAGTAAAAATTTTATAAACTCAAAATCATCAAAAAATTACTTGGCCATTGACTTTTGGAGTTCTCATAATGAACGAAATTCAATGGCCAAGTAATTTTTGTTAAGATTTTGAGATAAAAATTTTGACTTTTTTTACCACGAAAATGGTTGGCTTGGTGCTCGTCAACAGGCGAAATAATCTTACATCTTTTCAATGTGAAACTAGGGAAAGAATGAAATGCTTGTTCAAACTTCTATATCTCACAGCATTCAAAGCTGAAGACTTTTGAAGGAGAGCTTGGCTGCCGTTTTATTTTTTTTACAATTTTGTTATTTGGGGGGGGATACACTACCTCAGTACGAGATATATACTTAAGTAAATTGATCATGGAATGTAAACTTCTTACATTTTTCACCCGCTCTGAGATACACGAGATAGTTACCTGAATGAGATAGATGAGCACGCAACCAACTCCTGACCAAAACACGTTGCAACGCATCGCTAACACTTTGTATCTGACGGCTGGGCTGTCGAGCGAGTTACGTATGAACCAATGTTACCAACGTGGATGAACGTCCGGACGTTAAATTCAATGAGTTTTTTTATTAACATGCTATTGTTGAATTTATTCATATTTTTCAAAACTAAAACGAACCATTACGTGGAGAAACCAAACAATTTAGTGTATATAAATGTATTATAGAACCCTCGTGTGAAACCGTTATTAGCCTTGACTCGAACAGTTGTTTGTAATAAATTGAAATCGTTCTGTATGGCATTGGGTAAGAGATCAGATTATTTCCATCATTTCGCAGATTCTTTTATTGTGTAATATAGAATATTCCACCATGTTCGATAAATTATAGTATAACACGCAAGAGACAGAAATACATTGACGCTTTCAACTATCATTACATTTTTTACTTGCTTCTGGTCATTCCTCTGAAATTTAATTTGTTTTTCCTGCCATTTCAACGATGATATTAGACAAACCACTGTGCACTTTCACAGTGCCTTGTCAACTACAATTCACTACCTCAGTATCACGAAAATGTGTCATTAAAATCGTTGAAAAAAACCGTAAAAGTATACTACTTTTATGAGAAATATTTCTTCGATTATCCTTAAAATCATAAAATACCCAAGCTTAGATTTCGAACGTTCCCATACAGTTATAGGCGCTCCACGCTTAGAAAGGAGATGCGCGCGCTTTCGACGGGCCAATCAGCGATCGTTATTTTAAATTGGAGCTTGCTGAATGGCTACAATTCACCCGTTAAAAGCGCGCGCAACTCCTTTCTTAGCGTGGAGCGCCTATACATCAAGATCGGAGTAATATTTGCCCCGTCGCGGTCCGAATATCACGAAAATATCGCATTAAAAATTAAAAAAAACTCGTCAAAGCACGATATTCTTGAGAAATATTTCTTCGCTTGAATCCAAAAACTTCGCAGGTCAAATTTCAGACATTTCGAAGGTCCCCTGAATGTTTCATCAAGATAGCATTTACCGTTGGCCGGTAGAGTGCCAATCAACAGACAATAACAAACATGTAAGGCAGCTAGCCGCGCCCTTAGCATTTTATTCTTTCTCCCTAGTTTCGCTTTGAAAAGAAGTAAGAGCATTTCGCCTGTTGACGAGCGCCAAGCCAACCATTTTCGTGGTAAAAAAAAGTAAAAATTTTATAAACTCAAAATCATCAAAAAATTACTTGGCCATTGACTTTTTGGAGTTCTCATAATGAACGAAATTCAATGGCCAAGTAATTTTTGTTAAGATTTTGAGATAAAAATTTTGACTTTTTTTACCACGAAAATGTTTGGCTTGGTGCTCGTCAACAGGCGAAATGATCTTACATCTTTTCAATGTGAAACTAGGGAAAGAATGAAATGCTTGTCTAAACTTCTATATCTCACAGCATTCAAAGCTGAAGACTTTTGAAGGAGAGCTTGGCTGCCGTTTTATTTTTTTACAATTTTGTTATTTGGGGGGGATACACTACCTCAGTACGAGATATATACTTAAGTAAATTGATCATGGAATGTAAACTTCTTACATTTATCACCCGCTCTGAGATACACGAGATAGTTACCTGAATGAGATAGATGAGCACGAAGCCAACTCCTGACCAAAACACGTTGCAACGCATCGCTAACACTTTGTATCTGACGGCTGGGCTGTCGAGCGAGTTACGTATGAACCAATGTTACCAACGTGGATGAACGTCCGGACGTTAAATTCAATGAGTTTTTTTATTAACATGCTATTGTTGAATTTATTCATATTTTTCAAAACTAAAATGAACCATTACGTGGAGAAACCAAACAATTTAGTGTATATAAATGTTTTATAGAACCCTCGTGTGAAACCGTTATTAGCCTTGACTTGAACAGTTGTTTGTAATAAATTGAAATCGTTCTGTATGGCATTGGGTAAGAGATCAGATTATTTCCATCATTTCGCAGATTCTTTTATTGTGTAATATAGAATATTCAACCATGTCCGATAAATTATAGTATAACACGCAAGAGACAGAAATACATTGACGCTTTCAACTATTATTACATTTTTTCTTGCTTCTGGTCATTCCTCTGAAATTAAATTTGTTTTTCCTGCCTTTTCAACGATGATATTAGACAAACCACTGTGCACTTTTAAAGTGCCTTGTCAACTACACTGCACTAGCTCAGTATCACGAAAATATGGCGTTAAAATCGTTGAAAAAATCGTAAAAGTATACTTCTTTTATGAGAAATATTTCTTCGATTATCCTTAAAATCATAAAATACCCAAGCTTAGATTTCGAACGTTCCCATACAGTTACATCAAGATCGGAGTAATATTTGCCCCGTCGCGGTCCAAATATCACGAAAATATCACATTAAAAATTGAAAAAAACTCGTCAAAGTACGATATTCTTGAGAAATATTTCTTCGGTTGAATCCAAAAACTTCGCAGGTCAAATTTCAGACATTTCGAAGGTCCCCTGAAAGTTTCATCAAGATAGCATTTACCGTTGGCCGGTAGAGTGCCAATCAACAGACAATAACAAACATGTAAGGCAGCTGGCCGCGCCCTAAAAAGCACCTGAGATTTTTTCTCATGGTAAGTGAAATTGAAGTCTTCGCTGCGCTCATCCAATAATGACGACTTTGACATGACGACAACAATGACGACACGAAACAGAGTATATAGTCATTGGATAAAAATAATCAACCATGAAAGCGCAACCATCAACGCGATTGGAAAAAGCATTCGCAAAGCGCACTAGTTACATCATTGATTAAAGTTACTACACTCATAGGACTACTTATACTCATATTCAAATTCACTTTCACATTTACATTCACATTCACATTCACATTCACATTCACATTCACATTCACATTCACATTCACATTCACATTCACATTCACATTCACATTCACATTCACATTCACATTCACATTCACATTCACATTCACATTCACACTCACACTCACACTCACACTCACACTCACACTCACACTCACACTCACAATCACACACTCACACAAATTAAATGAAATGAAATTGAATAAAACTGATCATATAATGCACCGTTAACAAACAACGAATCGAGTATATAAATGTCATTCCTTTGCTGGTTAATTAATTTTTATAATTTTCTTTGCAATAATTTTACCAACAGTTTTTCGAATACTGGTCCGTATTATTCAACAACGTTTAAATATTGGTCCCGAAATCATCTAACACACAACATATGTTTCTCACTGATTGACTAGATATCCATACTTCGATACTGATAGTGACAAGCAGCAGTATCGAATATCGATACACTTCTGAAGTAGGGCCTATTGTTTGTTTTGAATGAGATTGCACAATTATAATCGAAACACATTGTCTGCATCTGTAGGCCCTACTTATTACAATCTATAGTAATCTGCATGTGAACTTGTTCCTAATTGAAACAATGCACAATAAACAAGAACGCATTCTTAGGTATGAGTGGGAAACACTTGACAACATTGATTCTCTATTTATGCTAGTAATCCTGATATCTCAATTTTAAATAACTTGCTTGATCTGTGTTTTGATAATATTAAAGAATTCCTCGCACGTTAGGTGCATTTGTATAAAAAAGTAAAGCACACCTAAAATAGCAACCCCTTTTTGCATTTTGAAAGGATATGATTTTTGGGCGGCTTTCTTGACTGTCAATAGTTACTAGTTAAGAGAAGAACGAACATTAGGGGTGGTCCCAGTCATTCCTTTTTTTTATTGTAGTCGTCGTGGTACAAGTCGTTATTGACATGGACCCTGCATTTCTTGATTGGTATATGAGACTTGGCACAAAGTTAGATATGACCAAAATGAAATTTTAGAGATAGGGAGCCACCTCAATTTCCATGAAGGTCACCAAAATAGAGGCCATTTAAAAGAAAAAGCGGCTTATTTCCAAAATAAATTCAAAATTATGCTCGTTGATAATATAAGAGTCAAATTCGGATGATTCATAGTCGCTTAGAACTATACTGTACAATAAAAAGTAGACATAAACAATTGAAAGAAGGAAGATCCAATTTTTATTTAATTACGTCATATATTTTAGAATTTACCGAGTTCACAGATAAATGTATTTCAGGTATACATTTTGTCATTTTTAGGCCGGGAGAAAACTTGGGTTTTCAATCTCTTGAGCTTTGGCGGCCATATTTAAACATGGCGTCTAAATTATTATTAGATTGCCAAATTTAGATGAAATCATGTGGCACTATTTTAACACTAAATCGACCATCACGAGTTTTAATATAGTATCAAAATTAGTGTTCAGTGGGTTCTGAGGTAGTGCATTGCAAGTTGACACCTTTAAGGGTTACATTTTTTACGAAATTGTACTGATCCCTACAATAGCCGAGCGGTCTGTAATAACATGTACTGGATTATGACAGGACCTTGAATTCTGTCTCAAATAATCAGACAATGCTCTTATGTAATTGACAAGAGCGGACGAAATCAAGCCGACTGTTTTTGGGGATGAGCGGGGGCGGGGAGGAATAAAAATGGAACTGTGGGGCGGAAGCCAAAAAAGTCGTGAACGTTACGTCCCTGTCAGTCAAAGTGTCAACACTGAGCTAAGTGCTACACTTCATTAGAGTGACGATTTTTTTTTAAATATTGTTTCTACACATCATGGCCTTACACCACCTTATAAAAAAAGCGATTTTCTGAAATATCGTTAAATTGTACGATTTATTTTGTCAGACAGCTCAAATAAGAGTTTTGTACCCGAGGACGAAAAATCATACTTCGAACGATGTATTAGAAAACCTTTTTTTCTTGTAAGGAGTTGGAAGGCAATGATGTGTAGAAACATTAATAAAAGAATTGTCGCTCTAGATTATTAAGTATAGCACTTATGACACTTTTGGTCCAAAATATGACGATACATCCCGCTCCAAAAAATTTAAAACTATATATGTCCCTGTTAAATTCAAGACCTCCACTCAGATTGAAGTTCTTTTCCTTCAATTTTAAATTATCGTTTAGAGGGCGATACAATAGTCCCTGCCAAAATCTGGCCCCACCACCACCAACCACTGGCCAAAACGAATAAGTCAAGTTATTAGAATTCCATGTGTGTGCCCCCGTCTGGGCCCGGGATAGAATTTGGCCCCGAGCATGGCTCTGCTAATCGTAACGTACAGGCGAGAAAAACATTAGCTGGTAAGTAGGGAAGTGTATTACTCCCCGAAACTAAAGGTGAGCTCTGGCGGTCATCGTCGAAGACCTGTCCCTATTCCCTTGACGACCTCTCCGACGACGACGACGACGACGACGACGACGACGACCACCAACGATGACAAATACGATGACGACCACTTCGTGAGAATCCCTCTTTTCCTTCCCCTACCTGGCTGGTTATTGGATTTTTCCTTCCCATATCCCTTAGGCTTGTGTGGTGCATAATGACCTAACGGTTTACGAGCCAGTAATCCAAATAAACGGGCCTCAACTCTAGTCATCCTCTTATTCCCCAAAAATATCATTGAATGAATCGCTTACATTACGTTTTGATGTATAAATCTTAGTCTAAATGATCGGATTTAATTTGTTGTTAAAGGGTACAAAAGGACCTGTAAAGATCACACGAGAGGTATCACAACACAATTTGCTACTCTAATTCATATTTGTGGTACAAAGAGTGGTCACATGATAATATACATAAGGAAATTGTACGTAATTAGTTATTAAGGCCCCGGATAAGATATACATCTTATGTAAAATAGTGATTTTAAAACGAGGAGCAACTTTTAAAGGAACAATATGGTCTGCTTTCGTTGTTTCATGTCTAATGGTAGCACAACTATTTTGTCTCCGGCACTCCTTCTTCCAGTTTTGACCTCCCAAACACAGTCAGCTTAAACTATTGTGCTTTTGTCAATTTGAATAAGAACAATATCTCTGATTACCCCTGTCTTTAAATTGCTTTTAATTGCGGTAATGGCGTTTTTCCTATTACTAGGAAAACGCTTAAGTCCCGCCGCGTTGTTGGATGAGCGTAATTGGTGCATTGAGCTGCCATTGTGTTATGTGGATTTTCTGTTGTTCTGTGAAAAAATCATTACTAAGTTGAAGATTTTTTTTAAAATTAATTTAAATTAAATAAAAACTAAACTTTAATTTTTTTTTTTAATTAATCGTAATTTAAAAAAAGAAAAAAATCGTAAAATTGAAATTTTCATAAAAAATAATTATTCGATTGCGCTCAAATTTCACACGAATATATTAATTCATAAAATTAAGGTTCTGTGAAAAAATCATTACAATCGGTTAAAGCATGTAGGTGTTATAAGTAAAAGATTTTTCTTTTAAATCGAAAAAAATCGTAAAATTGCGATTTTAATAAGAAATAATTTTTTGATTGCGCTCAAAAACGTGGCAGTTCTAAGTTCAGAGATTTCGAAGGCCTCCATAAAATTTCATCGCAATTGGAGTACCGGTTTAGCCGCAATCGTGCGGACAAACACACAAAAATACAAAAAAAAGAAAAAAAGAAAAAAAAAACATTCCGGATTTTTTTCTCCAGTGTAGTGAAATGGAATCTTCGCTTCGCTCGCTACGCTCATCCAATAATCCTCTCGGCTATATTGTACGAACCAGTACATTTCCGTAAAAAAATCGCTTTAAAAGGTGACAATTTGCAGTTAATGACCTCGGATCTAGTTGTAGACTTAATTTGACAACATATTTGAGATCCATATGGTCGATTTAGAGGTAGAAATGGTACTACATGCCACGATCCTGTCAAAACTTGGCATTCTTACCACAAATTAGACGTCATCTTTAAACATGGCCGCCTAAGGTCAATGGATTGAGAACCAAACAGCAATCGGCCTCACAATGACAACCTGTGTGTCTAGTATATTCACACACAATATTGATGCCTCTTTAAAACAATGCACCATTGTTCGGGGATGCCGCCAGATTACGAGCAAGATTTTTAACATATTTAAATTAAATGGATCTGTATATATATATCATATATCAATAATATATTAATTGTTTAAATGAACTGTTGACCGCTAAAATTTTGTTTTGTTTACGTATGTGACTGTTTTTTAGTGATTACAATCGACAAATAATTTAAATCCACACTCAAAGTCATAAATCAGTAAACTCGATAACCAATATATTATCTAACTAGGAAACCGCTTAAGTCCCGACGCGTTGATGGATGAGCTTTTTTGTAAGTTTTTATTTTGCGTGGGATCTATTAACTCATCAAGTGCCTTTTGAACGCATTGTTGGTGATTGTTGTCAAGTTTCTATTGTTACTTGTAAATTGTTATTATAAACCTAAAAAAACTCATATTAAAACCGTATTCTATGGATTCTGGCTAACTTTTTCAATTTTTTCTTTCAAAAAGCAATACATCACCATTACCTTAATGTCCGTGTGAAATATGAACGTTGTAGCCCCACCCGTTTGGTCAGAATCGGCCCAAATGTCACGAAAATATCGCACTAAAAATCGAAAAAAATCGTAAAAGTATGATATTCATGAGAAATATTTCTTCGATTGTACCCAAAAACGTGGCAAGTCTAAGTTCAGAGATTTCGAAGGTCCCCTCCAATTTTCATCAAGATCGCATATGCCGTTTGCCCGGTAGAGAGCGAACAAACAGACAAAAATACAAACAAACAAACAAACAAACAAACAAACAAACAAAAAAACACCCGAGCTAAATGTTTTGGGGGGGTCAGTGAAATTGAAGTCTTCGCTTCGCTCATCCAAATGGATGAGATCCAAATGGATGAGCGAAGCGAAGACTTCAGATCCATCCATTTGGATGAGCGAAGCGAAGGCTTCAATTTCACTGACCCCCAAAAAATAATTTAGCTCGGGTGTTTTTTCATCTTTTTTTCTGTTTGTTCGCTCCCCCTGCGCCCCTGTGCAAATGTGCAGCTTCATAATGTCGTTTCGTCGTCGTCATGTCGTTGTTGTCAATGTGAGGTAGTCAGTGAGGCAAGCTGACTGCGATGACTGTCAGAACTCGTATCTACTTTCGTGGAGTAATATAAAGACCTTCTCCATATAACCACCCGAGATTTGCTCTGCCTTTTGAACTCAGCGCTCCTCTGATCTATGGTCCAAAATTCCAAAATTTCCTAATGAAAACGCACTTATAATTTTAAGTAAAATGTTAACACGCTCTGCCACCAAATTATTGTTGACCATCATTCGATCACCCTTTACTATCTCATTTTATATTATTTACTGTAAAGTGGTTCCAACGAAAGAATGCAGATGGCTCGAAATTTTTCCCCCCAACCCAACAACTTTGTCAACTCTATTCACGCTAGCTCAGCGTGGATCTAGCACACGCAGGAACTCTGTGATCTAGCACAGATAATTTTTGCTTGTGTTGGTAAAAATATTTCTCTTTCATACACAAAGACGGCATTCCTTTTACCGAACATTCATACTACCCCCACCACTACAAAACATCTGCATTTTTTCTTTGGAGCTAGTATATTATGCATGTATGCATTTATGTATTGTATTTTATGATGTGGTTTAAAGAATGATAACTTAGGTAAGACATAGTAAAATGGCCACTTTGTGACTGGATTCTCGTGGCCCTTTTCTAACTATCTATGTAGGTTATTTAACTCATTGTAATGTACAACTTCAAAATAAACAATAATATCCCGGGCCCAGTCGAGTTGAGTGACTTTAGTCTAGTAGGGCAAGAAGCTTATGTTATAAGGTCACAATTCTAACCTTGGCAGAGACGATGTTGATTTGCATTAGGCGTACCTACAAAATTAATAAATTTAACATTTTCTTTCTATTTGTTAAAAAAAAAAAAAAAAAAAAAAAAACGAGGGAGACCAGTTATCGAGTGGAATAAATGGCCCTCTACAGTGCACAAGGTATGTTAACAATAGGATTGTGAAGGGATGCCCGAAGACTCGATCCTTTGCATTCGAATTGACGACTGAGGAAAACCTCGGATAAAACCTTCAGTCGAGAATGCCGACACAACGGGTTTCGAACCGGGGACCTCCCGAATGAGAGACAAGAGGTTAGCGTTCGAGCCAACTCTGCCGGTAATTTGCTAAACGCTTAGAGCTTGCTCTAAGGTTAAACGTAGTTTTCAGTTCAACGTGTACCTTGGTTAGTATAATTGGATGAGCGTAGCGAGCGAAGAGAAAACTTCAATATCACTGACCCCTCAAAAAATTTAGCTCCAATGTTTTTTTGTTTTTGTTTGTTTTTTTTGTTTCTCAGTCTGTTTGTTCGCTCTCTACCGGGCAAACGTCATATGCGATCTTGATGAAAATTTGACAGGACCTTCGAAATCTCTGAACTTAGACTTGCTACGTTTTTGGGTACAATCGAAGAAATATTTCTCATGAATATCGTACTTTTACTATTTTTTCGATTTTTAGTGCGATATTTTCGTGACATTTGGGCCGATTCTGACCAAACGGGTGAAGCTACAACGTTCATATTTCACATAGACATTAAGGTTATGGTGTTGTATTGCTTTCTGAAAGAAAAAGTTGAAAAAGCTGAAAAAGTTAGCCAGAATCTATAGAAATAAAGCTTTTAATATAAGTTTTTTGATTTTGTGTGCGATATTTTCGTGCCATTTGGGCCAATTCTGACCAAACGGGTAGGGCTAAAACGTTCATATTTCACATGGACATTAAGGTAATGGTGATGTATTGCTTTCTAAAAGAAAAAGTTGAAAAAGTTAGCCAGAATCGAGAGAAATAAAGCTTTTAATATACGTTTTTTGACTTTTTGTGCGATATTTTCGTGCCATTTGGGCCAATTCTGACCAAACGGGTGGGGCTACAACGTTCATATTATACATGGACATTAAGGTTATGGTTATGTAGTGCCTTTTGAAAGAAAAAGTTGAAAAAGTTAGCCAGAATCCATAGAAATAAAGCTTTTTATATAAGTTTTTTACAGTAAATAATACCAATTGACAGGTAACAATAGAAACTTGACAACAATCACCTACAATGCGTAGGCAGCAAAACAAAGCACTTGCAAAAATAAAGATATACCACGCAAACTAAAAACTTTAAAAAGCTCATCCATAAACGCGGCGGGACTTTAGCGTTTTCCTAGTATATTATATTAATGCTCTTTATTTAGCTCTCGAGCCGAAATCACATACAAAAGATTACCTACTCTAATATCTTTTGTTACATGAAACGATAGCCTTTAACAATAGCTTAATTATTGTCAATGACGGACCCTATCACTTTTTACCTTTGATCAAGATTAAACCTCACAATTAAAATGTGCAGTAGAAACTTTATCTGTCAAGCCTAATAATAAAAAAAATATCAAAGCTTCATTGGCAGTTGCCATAGTGATAGCGAGTTACTAGGCTTCGCAATTAGCTGGCCACTTGAACTTAGGTTGGCCTTGGTCCCACAGAGACGAGCCAAGCATCAGGCAGAAGCTCCGCCCCTGATAAGACTCCGCTTTATAAGATGGTGGCAGCGGAAACCTTCAACGACTCATCTTCTGCCAAGAAAATGTCTCGCCTTCTATCCTGTGTGCTGGTGCTGGTAGCTCTCAGTGGGTGCCTACACAGTCTTCCAGTGGGAGAACAAGGGAACGCCTGGGTGCGCTCCGGGAAGTACCAGGGAGATATTATCATCAGGGATGGAAACTTTAAGAACGGGGTGATTAAACCATCAGCGCGCTGGCCAGACAACACCTTAGTCTATATGTTTGCGCCCGATGGACACGGTGAGCTATAGACTATATATTATTATAACATCAATCCTGCTTTATTATAAGAGTTACGTAAAAATGTGATTTTAATTTAAAACGTTAATCATTTATATATCAATATTGTTATTTCAATTAATTGTAAACGAAAAACTAAACTGATAATCAATGTACATGTCAAATTATATCAGTTGGAATTAGTTAACAATCAGTTGAGTGCAAACTGTACCAAGTAGCCCCAACAAGCATTACCATTTGGTATTTGTTAAAATAGCTCTATCAATTCAATACAGATCGGTTGATTTGGTTCCAAATATCAAACAATTAACAAATTTAATTTTTTACCAGAGTTGGTATTTATTGCTATAACTATTAGTCTGCGACGAAAGATCAAGGGAAGATGCTTCAAGCGGGGTAGATTTTTCACTGTCTCTCCGTTTTAAGGGTTAGGTTGGGGGGAGGGGGGTTTGGAGTTGACTGCCTCTTTCGCTTTAGACTGACGATCGAACAGTTATATAAATAAAGGTGTTTATTTTCTAGGCGGAATTAGGGTCAGCCAGGCCTTATCTTAAGGTGACCAGACGTACCAGTTTGACCGGTACAGTACCGTTTTCAGAACACTTGTACCGGTGTCCCGAGAGACTCATTAAAATGACGTATTTGTACCGGTTTGCAATTTTGGAGGGGAAATGTCCCGGTATTCTGTCAACTGTACCGTGTGGAAGGATAATGTTTTACATGAAAAAATACACTCCTCTGATAAATATTAACAGTAATAACATTGAAATAGTTCTTCCATTTCCAAGAAGATAATTAATTTTCTCTAGGGGTGTGCTAGTATTATTCAATGATCTTGGTGGAGGTGCCGGGTCGCGCTCGAGTGTGAAAACGTAAATATCGTTATCTATTCTTGGCGTTACCGTACCAACCCTGATATCCATAATACTAACCGCAGTCTTATGATACAAATGTGTGTTCTCTTTGGAAGTTCTGAACTTTTTTTGGTACAAATAATAAAAATAAGTCCCTATTATGTTTGTATCAACATTTTCATGTAAAACCACTTACTACAGAATTATATATCATAGCCTAGCCCTAATAACATTTGTGCTTGATCATAAAAACGGTCTAGAGAGAGATTACATTTTTAAATCAATTATATGTTACTCTCACTTTTGGAGCAACATTTGGACATATCAATAAATAACATTAATATTGAACATAATTTTTTTTTTAAAGTCGAAGAGTAATAGTGAAATTAAAAAAGACGAAGTTCTCGGACTCGAATTGGACTCGATACTGGAGGTATATTTTTCAGTACTCATACTCGACTCGAATTAAAAAATCAGGGCTTGCAAACCCCTAATTTTCTCAGTCATTATTTGCATTGTTTTTTTTAGATACTAAAAAATCAAATGTATTAGGTAATCATGCAACTGAAATACGTTTTTGATTAATAAAATACAGCTAATTATTTCGTTGGAAAGACAAAATGTATTAAAAGTTATATCATGCACATTATAAATATTCAATGCATTTTCAATTATTTTATTATTATTGATTAGGACTTCATTAGTATGATGCCCTCATCAATACATTACACGCATTATTTTCTGGTGAGTGCTTGTATTTTGTTTTGTACTATCATTTTTAAACCACCAAATAAAAATTTTATGACTACAAAAATGAACACATTAAAACCATTTTTAATTCGTATTTTTATGTCAGAGCTGTTTTCTGGGCATTTGACGCAAATATATCTTTTAAAAAAAATCGCTTCCAGCGGCTGGGACTCTGCCCCAGACCCCAAAATGTTCCATGGGGTACAAAGTACATATACTTGCACTTTAGTTGTCCCGGTTTGTAACTTTCAAAATATGGTCACCTTACTTATCTTCCATCCAACCTCCCCCGGTAAAACATTCAGTTGATGACCGTTTTGATATTTGGAACCAAATCAACTTATCTGAATTGATAACTGTTGATGACAGCTACTTTAAACAGATACCAATTGATACTACCTGTAGGTGGTAGTTGATGTATATTGGCATAGCCGCCGTTGGTCAGATCATGGAGTTTTAAATACTGACGATGGTACTGGAGGACTAGCTCTGTGGTCGGCGGTGTACAAGTTAGCACTTCAAATCGGCAGAAATTTTGATTGTTTAGTTTCAACAGACCCATTAATACTGTGGTAATTTAGGTAACTTAGGGCCTATCACAGTTCATGGTAAATAAATAAAAATAAATTGTATTTAGAGTTTACCCACTCAGTTATATAACTGATTTTCAGTGGGGGACATTAAATCAAAGCGACTAAGCCTACCCTGTAGGCCCCGACGCAATCGACGAGTGAGCGATAACCAACCAAAGATCGATATTTTTAATAGGAAATATAGCAATCAGTGGTATGGACAGTGCGAACACCTTAACAATCAAAATGGGTGAACAGGCACAAACCGGAAGTACACGATCGTGGACGTGTTGTTCCATTTGAGCTAGACCTCCTCCTCATCCAGCTCCATGGTCATATGATCGAGAGGTAGCGACAACTTATGGTCGATGATTACCAACTGATACCATTTGACATGCCAACTATGTGACCCATGAGTAGGGCCTACAACGCTGTCCATGTTTCTCTGAACAGATTCGGCACAAAGAGCGGCCATCTTGGCTGCCTTTGACGTCATCAAGTTGAAAACTTGCATCAAGTTCCGAGAGGCTCTGCCGACCGACAAGGACTTCATGTACATCACAGCAGTGAAGGACGACGGCTGTAACTCCGCAGTCGGTTTCGAATCTGGGGTAAGTCAAGGTGCTACACTAAAGAGGAAGTCAACTGTCAGGACATTATGCGCCACTACTATAATGGTTGGTGGGGGGATTGTCAGAGTAGTGCTGGACATAACCAGCTACACACGTGGTCCGTGTGTCTTTTGGCTTCCCGCTAAAAGACAACACGATAAGTAGTGTAACAGCACCGAGATTTACGTAGTTGGGCGCAGACTCACAGGAACAGGAAGCTATAGCAGACAGCTCCCCGTGCTATTGTCAGTTGTGTTATCGTTTAGATTTCTAAATTAAAATAAATGCCACGTTATCAAAGCTAACATAAGGGCATTTACATTTACGGTTTAAGGAGTCAGCCTTGTCAAAACCCTGTTCAGTAACCTACAGACCAGGCTTACCAGTCGAGATAAATATGAGCGATAAGGCGGCCATTTTGAAGCGGCAGCTACGGTGAGCATTCTGCGAACTACGTAAAAGGTGTCCGTACGTCACGGCAGTGAGCGTTAGCGCGGGACTTCAAAACCCTATAACTATGTACACCCGTCAATCGTGAAGATTATTAATCTGTGTTCTATAAATAATAAAAAATATAAAACGCCATTTTCAAACCAAAGCTAATTCCCTATTGGAATACTATAAATTATGAAATGAGTATATGAAATATTTATTATTGTTGACAAACTGCCCCATGCCTGAATTTCAGAACCAGACTATGAACCTAGAGGCGGACCCTCCCTCGGAGAGGGCTGCTTGGAGGAGGGTACTATCGTCCATGAGGTGAACCACGCTCTCGGCTTCTACCACATGCAGAGTAACTACAACCGGGACGACTACGTCGAGATCCATTTGGAAAACGTCAAACCGGGTGAGCTTAGAGAGGTAGCTTGTAGAGTGAACTTCTTTCGAACTTTTTGGATTAAATACAGGATAAACATATTTTGTGGTTTTCTTCCACCGATAGATTATTGGCTTTAGTTTCTCATAAATAGACTTTTCATGAAATGTGTATCTTATACTCAGCGTTTCGTCAAAGTCCATAATTAATGTTCATTTGGTCGATGACCAAACGCGGGATCAAATTGTTAAAAAGAAATCATGTTCAAAGATAGGCATCACTTTTTGTGTATGCACAAAAAATCAATCTTGATCTATGAAAAAATGTAGACATAATTTGGAATGATAAAACTTGGCTGTCGGGATACGCCGTGTCGATTGTCATTAAAATTCTGGAATGGAATGGAAATTCTGGAATATTTTGGAATGCTCGAAGGCACATTTTCGCCCAGATTCATTGCGTGCAGGGTACTACCCTTGCACCACAACGCGAGTGCGGTCAGTCTGGGCTGGGCTCTGTGGTGGGGGTTCGTTTACATCTGGTACTAGTCTCTGCCTATCCCCCAGTTTAGCCATCTTCAAGAGTAAAATTTATGTTTTTCAGGCGAGGAGTACAACTTTGATAAGGAAGAGGCTGATGTAGTCACAGACTTCGGTGTCGCCTACGATTACGGAAGTCTCATGCACTACGGACGAAAGGACTTCTCGATTAACACACTTGATACGATCGTGCCTAAAGTGAGTATTTAATTCAGATAATGCAACAAAGGTTTTAGCACCCTTTATTGTTCTCGGTAGCCTTTGGATCATAACTAAGCTATGTTTACAACAAATTTTTAATACTTTTATCTTAATCATATCATCATTTCACATCCTTATTATGTTACTCATAATTATCTTCCCTACATTACCGGTATGTCACCTATTTTAGATTTATTTACTGTAAAGCAAGCTAAGCCACTGCGCAACTGCCAATTGTTTAATTCATTAAGGGAATATTGTATTATGCGCAGTTATTTGTTATGAATGTGCGATCGGCGTCAGGAGTCAATCAAACGAGGGGCCGCGAGCATAAACCGTCTAACGCGCGTTACCCGGTTTATGCGCGCACGGCCAGCCGTGGTCCCGCCGTTCTATTTGAAGTTATAATACACTTCGAGTTCACCAATCTGCACATAGATAGCGCCACACTGAACGAATATGTATCAAACATGCAGTTGTCTACGCTTCGCTTCTAGCTTTACCGGCCGATGTTGCCGCCGCCGCAACCGCTCGTATCCCAGATTGATTTTTTGTCAGTTACACGGTTTATGCTCGCGGACCATTTGTCCTTTACCGATACCACTGTCACTCATTTAGCAAATCTCGGATTTGTTCTAAAAGGTATATTTTAAGTTAAACTAAGCTAGCACCCAGCGGATGGGCTTGTTCTTTTATGCCACATTTAAATACAATAAAAAAAAAAATAATAAAATAATAATAAAAATAAAATAATTATGACATGTACTCGACATTGACAAAATTGACTCATTTGTGCAAGCCACAATATCTGGTATTTGTTGAACTTCAAAATGATCTAGATTAAACCCAATTTATTGCCCAAACAAAGCTTATCTCAAGCGCTCGTTGGTCTTGTGGTTAGCGACTCTGCTTTCAATGCGGATGTCCAGGGTTCTATTCCCGCTCTAGGCAGAAGTTTTTATACTTCTGATTTGGAGTTAAGTCTATCAGTTCTTTTCTTAGGAATTAATAAACAGTGACTTTAGAGCCGTCCTAGCAACGAGGCACATAATAAGTTCAAAGTTGTTCTGAATCGGTCTTGTTGATTCTGGCGTTGATCCGCAGGTTTTCGCACTGTCCATATCACTGATTGCTATATTTCGTATAACAAGGAAGCTTCGCAAACGCTTTTTCAGGCGCGTTGTTGGATGAGCGTAATTAATGCATTGAGCTGACATGTGTTATGCAGATGGTATTTAAATTGATATCGTTTTCCCATTGCTATGGCCTACGAGACACGCTTGGTAATATTGTTTTAATTTTTACGAAGACGACATGAGGATCAGGGGCGCACATAACATCACACAGTACATTACAATCGAATAAAGCATGAATAGTTGTAGGTGTTATAGGTCGATTTAAAAAAAAAAAAAAACGAAAAAAGCGTAAAATTGCGATTTTCATGAGAAATAATTTTTCGATTACTCTCAAATTTAACAGGAATATATAAATTCATAAAAGTAAGGTTCTCTGAAAAAATCATAACAATCGAATAAAGCATGTAGGTGTTATAAGTCTAAGAAATTTTGTAAGAATTTTTTTTAAATCGAAAAAAAATCGTAACATTTCGATTTTCATGAAAAATAATTTTTTGATTGCGCTCAAAAACGTGGCATTTCTAATTAAGTTGAGAAATTTCGGAGGCCTCCAGAAAAGTTCATCGCAATTGGAGTATAGGTCTAGCCGAAATCGTATTTACAAACACAAAAAAATACAAACAGAAAAAAAACATTCCGGATTTTTTTCTCTAGTGTACTAGAATGAAATCTTTGCTTCACTCGCTACGCTCATAAAAAATATCGATCTTTTATCGACTTATCGCTCACTCTTCGATTGCGTCGGGACCTACATGGTTTGCTTGGTTGCTTTGTTTTACTGTCCCCCACTGAAAATCAGCTATATGACTGAGTGGGTAGACTCTAAATACGTATTTATTTATTCATTTATTCATTTAGATACGAAGGGATGGAGAGTTGTATTTTCCTCTACTAAAAGTAACGCCTTGTTATTTTTAGGATCCCAACGCTGTGATAGGCGAGGCAAAAGAGATGACTGAGAGTGACATTTTGAAGATCAACCTCATGTACAAGTGCCCGTAATGTACGGATATACAACGACCACCACACTGCATGGACACACTCTACAACGGCCTTGAAGACTTTCCACATCTAAATGAATGAAATATTGTATTTGTATCTTGAATATACACGTTTTTAATGTATGTGTTAAATAAAATTTCATTCGATAGTGGGTATATAGTTTATATAATATAATTATGTAAATAAGCTGACCCAAATCATCCAGTGTCTTCCTCTACATTAACCAGCTCCCATTTTAACGTTTACGTATCAAAACCAAACATTGTTTATGACAAAATAGGGAGCGAAGCTACTTTATCAACATATTGTAATAAAACGAACAAATAATATCATATAGTGCATTGATATTCTTGGCGGAGGTGCCGAGGACGAAAAATGTGAGCCACTCACCCAAAAAACCGCATGTCAGCAGAGGTCGTGTTCTGTTTTTATCGTGAGACGTGAGTTTGCCCAGTTTGCCCTATGCTCACAGTCAATTTGCATCGTAAAAAATATGATTTTATTTAAACATAGATAGACCTTAAGATAGTCGCAAAATTTAAACCACGCGAAATTACTGGTTTTTTGTGATATCTCGAGAACGATGCAAACAAAGTATCTAAAAACTGATTGCAGACAGCTTTGTGGTTTTGGGAGAACCATAGCCTGTAAGAAAAAAATATTGCAATATGATGGTAATTAAGTTTTTTATTTGATATATTTAAATAATTAAATGCATATCTTATACAAACCGCACCGATTATTATATTTGCATATTCTCTCTTGCATTATATTGGTCGAACAAAACCACAAAGCTGTCTGCAATCAGTTTTTAGATATTTTCATCTTTCTCGAGATATCACGAAAAAACTGTAATTTCGCGTGGTTTTAATTTCGCGACTATCCCTCCCTCTTAAGGCTATTCCACCGCGTTTTTCTATTTTCCAAAATATGCTACTAAGTTAAAATATAGTGAATGGCTTTGAAACATGGCTATTTTAGAAAATCAAAAATATTTTTTCCAAATTTTTCTGATCCGGTACACGGCCAATATAGCCACCTCAAAATAATTTCAAACTTCAATTCGCCAGGGCACACCATTCAACGTACGGTGTTGTGCTTTTGTGACATTAATTTTTAACTGTTTTTCTATGGACTGACTGAGAGAAAACAGATTTATTTTAACAATTGTCTTTCCAGCGAATTTTTTCGTTTGGCGGTATTTATTTACCGATTTGTACCGCCAAACGAAAAATTCGCTGGAAAGACAATTGTTAAAATAAATCTGTTTTCTCTCGCAGTCAGTCCAAAGAAAAACAGTTAAAAATTAATGTCACAAAAGCACAACACCGTACGTTGAATGGTGTGCCCTGGCGAATTGAAGTTTGAAATTATTTTGAGGTGGCTATATTGGCCGTGTACCGGATCAGAAAAATTTGGAAAAAATATTTTTGATTTTCTAAAATAGCCATGTTTCAAAGCCATTCACTATATTATTTTGACTAGTAGCATATTTTGGAAATAGAAAAAACGCGGTGGAATAGCCTTAATGCAATAAATTTTTCTTGCACATCATGTAAAACAATGATAAATAATGTTCAAAGGCATTATCTTATTTAAAAAAAAAACACACACACACACATGGCTTTTCAGACACACATCAAGAAAAAGAAATCCAACAACAATTCCGCCTTAAATAACATAATATTATATTTAATGAAATCCTGTGTTTTGGCCACGATTCCTCGCGTGACGACAACTGTGGCTCAAGGGGATGCAGTTACTGTCACTGCTCTAATAACTCACTATCATAAAAACAAACTGTACCAAACTGCTTCACCGACTGATGAACTCAGTAGCTTACTGTGTATCTTCTTATACTGTACTAGGTGAGAGTTGGGGATATAATAATCCCTTTTGGCCATAGTAAAAATAATATTTGTATGACATTGAGATTTTAGAAAGGTTCATTCTAAGAGTAGGCCTAGTGTAATTTTGGAAAATATCTTTCAGGACGATTCAATTTAATAAGTTCCTTTAGGATGTTTAGTGACAGTTCAACGTAAAGGGGTATTCACCCGCTAAACTCAAAATATATATTTAATTCAGGCTAACTAGGAATGATTGGATGAGCGTAGCGAGCGAAGCGAAGATTCCATTTCACTTCACTGGAGAAAAAAATCCGGGATGTTTTTTTTGTTTTTTTTTCCTGTATTTTTGTGTGTCTGTTAACACGATTCCGGCTAAACCGATACTCCAATTGCGATGAAATTTTATGGAGGTCTTCGAAATCTCTAAACAAAGAGCTGCCACGATTTTAAGCGCAATCGAAAAATTATTTTTCATGAAAATTGCAATTTTACGATTTTTTTCGATTTTTAAAAAAAATCTTCGGCTTATAACATCTACATGCTTTATCCGATTTTAATGATTTTTTCACAGAACCTTAATTTTATGAATTTAGGTATTCCTGTGAAATTTGAGCGCAATAAAAAAACTATTTCTCATGAAAATCGAAATTTTACATTTTTTTTCTTTTTTAAAACAATTATTTGACTTATAACACCTACATGCTTAACCCTATTGTAATGATTTTTCACAGAACCCCAATTTTATAAATTAATATATTCGTTTAAAATATGTGCGCAATCAAATAATTATTTCTTATGAAAATTTAAATATTAAGATTTTTCCTTTTTTAAAATTACGATTTATTAAAAAAAATTAAAATTTAAGTTAAGTTTTTATTTTATTCAATTTAATTTAAAAAAATCTTCAACTTAGTAACGAATTTTTCACAGAACAACAGAAAATCCGCATAACACATGGCAGCTCAATGCACCAATTACGCTCATCCAACAACGCGGCGGGACTTAAGCGTTTTCCTAGTTTAGAAAGTAACAGAACAGTTATTAGGTCCACCATGGCCCGAAAAAAAAATGGTCGAACTAGATGATTTTCGAGCTAGGTCCCATCGGCAAAAATATCCCATAAGAAATAACATAGGAACGATCTTCATGCCTCGTGACCTTGGGAGGATTTTGATCCAAAAAAATATTGGCCATTATTGACGTACATCGTCAGCTTTTTCTGTAAATCCACTTTATTTTGTTTTGTAATTTAAACATGGCGGTACGGTCAAAATATGCTGATTACAAATAAAGGGTGTGATTTTGGAAGGCATAGTTTTGCAATTTTGAGTGTATATTTGTGCACAGTTTCAAGGGCCATTTTAGAATGGTACGATCATGGATTTACTAACGCCAGTTACTATTATAAGTCCATGGTACGATGATCTAGTATCTATATGGAACAAACAATTAGCAGGTTCAACCCGATTTCAGAAATTACCCAAAGCGCCAGTTTCGTCAATTTCAGGATAAAAAACTTTAAAAATCGTGTAAAATCCCAGTAACAAGATATAATTTTTGTAACTGTCACTTAAGTGCAGTATTATGCTATACATTATGTGGTAAAAAATAATTTCGGGGGGTAATAGACTCTTTAATTACAGTGAGAATTTAGGACATGAATATATTAAGTTCATTTAACAGATGGTTACTTGAGCCGGAAGTGCAATCTGGTGGGGAAGGGGGGAGGCAATAAGAAATTTCTACAATAGATACTCATGAAACAATTGTTTGGGCGGCGTATAGCCCCAGAATATTTTAAATTTTCAACATTGCAAACGGTGGCATTTCACTAGATTTTACCGTACTTTCGTCAATAATTTATAAAATTGGTATCTAGATGTTATTGCAAGTTTACAATGTCTTGTCACATCAAAATTAAAAGATTCTCTATTGAGGGGGAAAACTATGGCCTTCCCCCCTTGATTTCGAAGGGCGGAGGAAAGGATCCCAGCTCCCCCCCCCCCTACACCCTCGCGGCTATACGGCGCCACTAACAGTTCTAATATCTAATGGTAATTTCGACACACAATTCGGTTTAAAGCGGTTTATAAAAATTAATTGATTTTTGTATGTACTTTCGACAGACCTAGGGCCTGAAGTTATCGTCAGATTGAAGTCTTGGCTACGTAAGTCCAGCAATTCACAAGAATATATTGGTGTGAGAGCTATTTCGTAGACACGATAGTGGCAGGATACCTGTTAAGAACTAATATAGGCTATGGAAGAAAGCCAACTTAAAAATTTTGGGTAGCGAAATATTTTGATATCCTTATTGGATGAGCGTAGCGAGCGTAGCGAGCGAAGCGAAGATTTCATTTCACGACACTGGAGAAAAAAATCCGGAATGTTTTTTTTTTTTTTTTTCTTTCTGTATTTTTGTCTGTCTGTTAACACGATTCCGGCTAAACCGATACTCCGATTGCGATGAAATTTTATGGAGGCCTTCGAAATCTCTGAACTAAGAACTGCCACGTTTTTGAGCGCAATCGAAAAATTATTTCTCATGAAAATCGCAATTTTACGATTTTTTCGATTTTTAAAAATTTCTTCGACTTATAACATCTACATGCTTTATCCGATTATAATGATTTTCACGAACCTCAATTTTAAGAATTAATATATTCGTGTAAATTTGTGCGCAATCGATAATTATTTCTTATGAAAATTTCAATATTACTATTTTTTCTTTTAAATTACGATTAATTAAAAAAAAAGTTATTTTTTATTAATTTGATTTAATTAAAAAAATTCACAAAGTTCTGATTTTTTCACAGAACAACAGAAAATCCGCAAAACACGTGGCAGCTCAATTCACAAATACGCTCATCCAAAACGCCGGAATTTAAGCGTTTTCCTAGTATTATATTATTCAGGACACTATATTTAGGACAAGGAACTCCTCAAACCTAAAAGAATATCATAAACGGTTGCTCCACACTAAAAATAAACGCTTTCCAATTTGTATTACTTTTTTTTCTCGATTTCATAAGTCGGGAAACACTATCATATAAGTGTTTTTGATTTTTTATGGAAATCAATAAAAAAGTTCCAAAATCCGTCTCAGACGGGTATTGAACCTAGTAGGTCTGCTGTTTGACAGTCGGGTGAATTACTTCTAAGCTACCGAGATGGTTATTTTGATTGTTGGTGCATCTGAATAGATTTGGCCAATAATGCGATGATTCTGATGCATTTGAAACTGACCAACTTTTAGAATGTAAAGCCGGTATAAATCGAGAAACAATGCAGTAGCTGTAATTGATTATGGAAATTAAAGACGGCAGGATCGTCGCACTAGTGTTCTAATCTATTCCGACTGGGAGACCGGGGTTCGATAACTGACTGAAATGGATTTTATAATTATTTCTGGATTGATTTTCAAATTAATACTGAAATTTAAATTAATTAATGAGATAAATAATTCTCAATGCTAACTTTGGTTCAATAATACTCAAATATTAACAATGACTATTTGATGGAGTTTGTCACAAGTTAATAATAATTAATTTATCTCCAAACCAACCCATTCATTATAAGGCAGCACACAGCAAGTTTTAATAAAGTATTGTAATACATTTTAATAATATTTCGTGGGAAACCTGCCCAGGGTGCAATGTATGCCCCTCTTCAGGTGAACTAGGTAAATTGCAGGTAGGACAATGTGAAGGGATGTCCGAGGGCTGTTGAACACGAACTCAATCTCTTGCATTCGCATGAACGACTGAAAAAAACTTCAGGAAAAACCTTTAGTCAGGGTAGCCGGTCTTGACGGGATTTGAAACCGAGACCTCCCGAAATGGAGTCGCGCGCTTAACGCTCGAGCCAACACAGTCAATGAGCAATAAAGAATTGTAATACAAAAAGTTATTTTCAACATCAATTGAAGTAAAGGTTTTGGAACAATATAAATTTATTGACATATTTTCAACCATCTTCACGGAACCAACCATTTACAACTCAAAATTGGAAAAAAATTATAGGTGCGAGTGCGAAAAAATTTGTGAAGCACCAATACTGTCTATTTTTATAATCAAACGACAAAAATACACAATATGTATCATATGAACTGTGCTCTATATTGGATAGAGTTTTTTAGTTCATATTTTATTCGTATATAGTGGACAGAATGCGGTCGTATAGTAGGTACATGATCAACTTATACAAGAGTTTCAGAATATCATGGCGCCATCTTGGATTAATATATTATTGAAGGTTCCTTCAAAGCTGCATAGCATTCGGCAGTGCAAATCAACTAATTATCAAATATGGATTCTAAAATATTAGATAATTCACGTTTTAGCATGGAATGATACAAAATAAGGTAACATTATTGCAAAAAGGTTGGAACTCTGTAAAAGCAAGTTTTGGGTCTCTTTTGACTCTTCACTACTAGCAGTATTTGCTAATGTGTACCGTTTGAAGAGGACAAGAATAATTACACTGTTATTGGAAGAAACGAAACTAAGTATTCGATATAGCCCTACTGACCTTTAATGCGGTAAGACTTTTTTAATCAGAGTAGACAATTAAAAATACGCGATTTCTTGCTTTCCGCATATTGTTTTCGTCTCCACTTGATGAAAATTGTATTTGTTTTCCGTTAATAGCTCAACGCTTGTCAAAGCTTAGCCACCCTTTCTGAAACCCTTGTATTGGTATAATCACGTACTAAAGCCTGAACACGGACCAATGTTTTGTTCAAGATTCGTCGAATTCAAGGACAAAACACCATCAAAATGTATAGAGAACATTTATCAGTTAATTCGAGAAATCTTTTAACGAAATCTTGAACCGTCCAATTCAGGTTTTACAATTGTAACTGGGGTAAAATCATCTCAAATTTACTCTTTTTTGCCATTATTTTGTTTCTTGTCTTGTTTCTTGACTTGTTTCTTGTTCTTCTTGCTTGCTGTTAATGGGTTCTTCATCTTCAATCTACCGGCAAAGTCGATGCAGGTCACCCCTGTGTCGTGATCTGCAGTGAAACGCCCGGAGACGGGTCCCAAGGCCGCGACCATCCCCAGCAAGTGTTTCACGTTGATCTTGCCTTCCTTTGCCATATCGTTCAGGAAGTGGGAGTTTGTGGTATCGTTGTTAGCGCACATCGATTTCTGAAAGAAATGGAATAATGATTCAAGGTGCTGTTTCTAGAGCGCAAAGAGGAGCTATATAGTAACTTAAAGGGGCTAATAACCAAGAAAATTATTTTTTACCACATAATCTATAGCACAATACTACACTAAAATGACCGTTTAAAAAATTATGTCTAGTAACTGTGATTTTTTATGAATTAATCAAATTTTTTTTATCATGAAAATAGTGAAAATTGGAGTTTTGGGAAATTTCTTAAATCGGCTTTAACCTGCAACTTTTTAATTCCAAAGATACTAGAGCATCATACCAATCTAAAATGGCCCTTTGTAACATCCTGTCTTGAAACTGGGCACAAATATACTCTCAAACACGCAAAAATATGCATTCCAAAATCACACGTCTCTTCTTGGTAATCTGCATATTTTGACTGAACCACTTGCCCAAATTACAAAACAAAATATAGAGAATTTACAGAAAAGGCTGTAGAGTACGTCAATAATGGCCAATATGTTTTGGATCAAAATCCTCCAAGGTCACGGGGTATAAAGATCGTCCCCATGTTATTTCTTATGGGAGATTTTTGCCGATGGGACCTAGCTCGAAAAATACCAAGTTTGACAATTTTTTAGGGGTCAATGGTGGACCCAATAATTTTTCTGTTAATTTCTAAATTCATAACTAGCTAGCCTGAATGAAATATATTTTTTGAGTTTAGCGTTTGAATACTCCTTTAAGTGATTAACATAATAGACAAATTATAATAATATGATAGAAATGAGGCTAGGAGACATCAGTTTACCTATTATTGTCAAATGAAGTATGAAAGCAAAAAATTGTGAAAAAAACAATTATTTGGGGTGCATATTAAACACACATAAAATGTATATCGCATGTTCTACTCATACTTGTTTACAAAATTACCGTATTATCTTATCCTTTATCGAAGTAGTATAGAAGCCTTGCCAGTATATATTAATATATATGTTTTGTTGAGATTAATGTAAAAAATAATGCTATAAGTTATTTTAAATACTTAATGTGAATTTCGGTGGTTTATCCTCCTTTTCTAAAATCTGTCAACTCTGGTACAAACAAATCAATATCAATTTCTATTTACTCATCTCTAAAAAATAAAAATAAAAAATAATGTTTTTAAAATCCATTTTAATAAAATCGTTCAATGGATAAAATATTTAAATGAAGTTTCTAAAGTTATATACAATTTTACATCGTCAGGTTTGTTAACAAACAAAAATCATTAATTTAAAATACGTACCAAATTAAACAAATACAATATCCAACGTAGATCAAGTATTAACTCTTTATAGAGTGGGATAATTATTTCCCACCACTTTTCAAAATCTACACAATTAAATCTGCCAGTTTTCATACTTTTACCCCGGGTAAAAAGCTGCATTGTTTTATTTGAAAATGGTAAAAAATTTTCTATATTGGGATGTCCCGGATATTTTGTTTGCTTGTAGTAAATTAAATTTAAACATGGGGCAAAAATGGAGAAAAAAAATTGAAAAAAAAATAATTTTTGTAAATAAAATCATGTTTTTGGGTCAACTTTGATGTCAATTTAGAATCCAAAATCAGCATTTTATTCCGAAAAGACCAAGAAAAAATCTTTAAAAATTCTCTTAAAAATCAATAATTTCAAATTGTGAAGCTAGAAAGCAAAATTTCGGGTCCTTCTCTTTTTCCCTTTAAAGTTGACAAATTAATCAAGGGGATATAAATTAACTATTCTCTATTGACATTTTTTATTTATTTTATATGTTATCATTTAAATAACTTACGCCTGTAACTGGGCACTTGCGTGGCAATCCTAGAACATCGAAGTATGGATAATACTCGGGCAAAAGTTGGTCCACAACAGCGCACATATTTACGTTCTCTAAATATTTGGCGAGGCCTGGATAAAGAGACTTCAAAGCCCTTTGAAACTTTAAGGTTCGATGTGATGTTTGCCTATAAGAGAGGACGAAAAGTATATGAAATCACAACATTATTCATACGTAATAAACTCACTTTCTATCCAATTATAAATCAACCACTCAATCAACAAATCAATCTATCAATAAAAATAAATCAAATCAAAATCATAAATATCAAGCAATCAATTAATGATAAATATAAACAATATATCAATCAATGAACAAAAAAATCGAAAACTCAGTCACACAACTGATTTTCATTGTTGACCTTGAATTTTAAAGTGGGCCAAGCCAAACCAGTCGGCGCAGTAAGAGAACAATGACCGACCAGACCGGTATTTGGATGAGCGTAGCGAGCGAAGCGAAGATTCCATTTCACTACACTGGAGAAAAAATTCCGGAATGTTTTTTTTCTTTTTTTTTGTATTTATGTGTTTTTGTTAACACGGTTCCGGCTAAACCGAGACTCCAATTGCAATGACATTTTTTGGAGGCCTTCGAAATCTCTAAACTTAGAACTGCCACGATTTTGAGCGCAATCGAAAAATTATTTTTCAAGAAAATCGCAATTTTTCGATTTTTTAAAAATTTCTTAGACTTATAAAACCTTCATGCTTTATCCGATTGCAATGATTTTTTTCATAGAACCTTTGGTATGATATTATATATTCGCGTGAAATTTGAGCACAATCGAAAAACTATTACTTATGAACATGGCAATTTTACGCTTGTTTCGTTTAAAAAACAATTACGCTCATCCAACAAAGCACCTGAAAAAGCGTTACAGAAGCTTCCTAGTATACTAGGAATATATATAATATAGTATAATAACATAAAGTATCATAGTATACTAGTTGTTAATTTATTGTTGTTATTTTATATTACGCGTTGTAATTGATAAATTGCGATTTTCATGAGAAATAATTTTTTGATTGCACTCAAATTTCACATGAATAGATTAATTCATAAAATTAAGGTTCTGTGAAAAAAATCATTATAATTGGATATAGCACGTAAGTGTTATAAGTCGAAGAATTTAAAAAAAACAAACGATAAAAGCGTAAAATTGCGATTTTCATGAGAAATAATTTTTTGATTGCGCTCAAAAACGTGGCAGTTCTAAGTTCAAAGATTTCGAAGGCCTCCAGAAAATCGGTTTAACCGGAATCGTGTTAACAAACACACAAAAATACACACAAAAAAATGAAGGACATTCCGGATTGTTTTTTCCAGTGTAGTAGATAGATAGATTCGCTACGCTCATCCAAAAAGGGAATTGCCTTAGTTATGGCGTCAGGAGAGTAATTTATTTAACATGGCGGGTATAGGGACTACAAACCTCCCCACATGCACAAACAATGTTCCCAACGTTCAGTTCACATGCACATTGCACAGCAGCCGACATAATATACACATACAAGGAAGCTTTGCAAACGCTTTTTCAGGCGCGTTGTTGGATGAGCGTAATTAATGCATAAAGCTGCCATGTGTTATGCAGATGGTATTTAAATTGATTTCGTTTCCCCATTGCTATGGCCTGCGAGAAACACTTGGTAATATTGTTTTAATTTTTACGACGACGACATGAGGATCAGGGGTGCACATTACTTTACACACTACATTACAATCGAATAAAGCATGCAGGTGTTATATAAGAGCGTAAAATTGCGATTTTTAGGAATAATTTTTCGATAGCGCTCAAATTTTACACGAATATATTAATTCATTAAACTAAGGTTTGTGTAAAAACCATTACAATCGGTTAAAGCATGTAGGTATTATAAAAAAGCCTAAAATTGCGATTTTCATGAGATATAATTTTTCGATTGCGCCCAAATTTCGCCCGAATATATTAATTCATTAAATTGAGGTTCTGTAAAAAAATCATTACAATCGGATAAAGCATGTAGGTGTTATAACTAAGTCGAAGAAAGTTTAAAAAATCGAAAAAAATATTAAAATAGCGATTTTCATGAGAAATAATTTTTCGATTGCGCTCAACAATTACGTGGCAGTTTTAAGTACAGAGATTTCGAAGGCTTCCAGAAAATTTCATCGCAATTGGAGTATCGGTTTAGCCGGAATCGTGTTAACTAACACACAGAAATACAAACAGAAAAAAAATAAAAATAAATAAACATTCCTCATTTTTTCTCCAGTGCAGTAGAATGGAATCTTCGCTTCGCTCGCTACGCTAATCCAAAAACACCAACCCACCGCGTTGGATACCAATCCACCCGCAAGCGACATTCCCATCGACAAGGCTAATTTGCAGGTTGATGTAATACAAAATGCAGAAATCAATTTTCACTTTAAAAACGGGAAACTCTTGTTGAAGAAGAATATTCTTTGGTTACTAACCTTTCAAACAAAATTATCAATATACAGTACAAAATCAGTACGTCTAGTTATAAATTGATTGAAATTAGGAGTATTCATGATCAGCACGATAGTTAACACGATAGTAAACAAATAGTTTTTTCAAAGCTGAGCCATTGTAACCTTATGGGCCCGTGCACTGCAAATGTACTGAACTCGTTTCCCGCGTCGCACTTGGGGTAGCCTATAATGAATAGGTAAACAAAACCACATTTTAAAGACAGAACATGAATACGGGCTTTTGGAATAGAGTAAACGGTATACATTGAGTGTTAAAGTTACATTGATTAAACAATTGTAAGTTTCTCATATTTTATTGGTACTATATAGTCATTAGATGCAGTTGTTATAATTAAAAATAAAAAAAATGAATATAACAAGTACATAATTTAATTCGATCTTCATTTCAACGAATCATTTATGTATATGAATTTAAAATGTGTTAGGAAATATTTTAAATTCAAAATATATAAAGAACACAAATATATTATTTTATAATTATTTCCTTAGAGTCCATCAATCCTATTTCTAATTGGTACTAGAAAACCGGAATTTCGAAGGACGGTAATAAAACATCTGTACTATACACACGCAAAGAAAATTATTAACATACAGAACAGTGTGTTACAATTTAAAAATAATATAATACCAAACTTAGTTCAAATTTAGAAAACATGTGTGACTTACGTGTTATCTAAATGTAATTGTTTTCAATATTTCAATATAATTACAGTAAAACAAAAAGAAGGATGCCAGAATTGAATTGAAATATAATTTTATATAAGCCTAATGGAAGCTGAAAACATGTCATAATATAAGTTTCAACAACAAAGAAAATTGAGATGATTGGAGAAAATGAGAATTAGCAATAATTAAAATTTGAAATAATTAGTACGGAAACCACTGATATAAATACCCACCAATGCAGTTGTGAAGCTATCAAAGGCCATGCAGCCTGAAGAGGTTACGGTACAGTTGTCCTGCAGTTCAAGGTTAAAGTTCTGGAGGGTGAGAAGAGAGGTGTTGTCACATTCCTTAAGCTTCTCGACGATCAACTCAAAGCCAGCCTGTGAGACAACATAACAAGAATCAGAGTTGGGATATTTCAAACATCAGCAATAATATTAGCCAGCGATTAAGCCGAGGTCGTTTAACCGGTTCCCACTCGAACACCGAAGTTAAGCACCTTCGGACGTGCAGGTCAGGGGTAGAGTGGGTGACCGCACTGCCCTGAAACTCACATATATCGCTGGTTAGAGCAGATGGAGGGTTCGAGAGCTAGTGTAACGGCTTCGCTCTCCTCGACGTCTGCTCGGCAGTCCGGGTAAGTGGAGGAACCTATATGAATGTCAAGGTTACACAGTCCTTTCGGATTGGACGTTAAGCCGTTTTTCCCCTGGTACTTTTCGAAAGGAGTAGGCTACCTGCCAGTACCGGGTTTTCCCTCCTCCCTTCTGTTCATACTTCATCCTCATTTTATCACCACTCATTGCCTCGAATAGTCGAAGTGCATTGATATGAGACGTTTAGAAATATACAATCTATCAATCAGCAATAATATCACAATAATAATTTTAATCATCATAATTACATTATATTGTTTAAGGTGTATCTATTGGCAATATTTAAATGATAAAATCATAAGTTTATTTCAAATCAATGGTCTAAAATTTTTAAAAATATTGTCCCAATAGTATAGTATAGTATATATTTATGAGCCTCTTTTGGTTCATATACATACACATATTTTTTTTTGAATGAATGAAAGTTTTTATTGTCAAATAGGTTAGGTCATTGTTATCCAAGATGATCTTCCTATTATGGGTACTATCTTTTGTTGGTGGACACATTATAATATAGTTACTTTTCTTGGTGTTAAGTGTGAGTCTGTTGAGTCTAAGAAACTCTGCTATTTTAAACATATCACTTTGCATGTCATTGTGTATTTGATCAAGATCAACACCCGAGTACAGTAGTATTGTATCGTCTGCATAAAGTATAATTTTACCTACCGTCTTAGTAAATCCAATGTCGTTGATGTACATAAGGAACATAAGAGGCCCTAGTACTGAGCCTTGTGGTACACCTTTATCAATTATTTCTAAGCTACTCCTTGACCTTTTCCCATTTACTTGGACCAGTTGTTTCCTGTTACAGAAATAGCTTTTTATCCACTGTAGGGCAAGTCCTCTTATCCCAATATGTTCTAACTTTTTAAACAGAATACCCCTGTCTACCGTGTCGAAGGCCTTGGTGAGATCCAGCAGCATAGCTGCGGTGAATTTTTTATTGTCCAGTTCATTTTGTATGTAAGATACGGCATCAGCAGCGGCTGATGTTGTGTTTGAGGAGGATCTAAAGCCATATTGACCTTCATGGAAGAAATGTGTTTTTTTCTGGAAAGGAAATCTGTTAACCTATTCTTAATTATATTTCGATAATTTTTGCGATTGTATTTAGAACAGATATTGGTCTATAATTATTGACTTTGGTGGAATCGTCCGCTTTATAAATTGGGGTTACTCTAGCTATCTTAAGTTCATCGGGAAATTGCCCGGTGGATATTGACATGTTAACTAGATCTACAATTGAGTCTAATAATATGTGTTTCCCTATTATTATGTCTTTTGCTGTGATTCCATCAATACCAGGACTTTTATTTATTGCTAGTTTTTCATTAAATACTGCAAGTATTTCCTCTTTTGTGGTTGGTCTTATAAAGATAGATTGCCTTTCTTTGGGTTTGAGGGTAGACATAACATTTGTGTCATCATTTGGACCAGTAGGTATATGACTTTCCAAGGATGATGCAATACTGGTAAAATAGTTGTTAAAACTATTACTTATCTCAGTTGGATCCAAGATATCCTCTCCTTCATCATTAGTTAATTTGGTACAAGTAACTGTTTTAGGTTCTTTGTTGATTACTAAGCTATTTATAAGGTGCCAGGTCTTTTTGCCATTGCCATTGACTTTATCGAATTCTGTTGCATAAAATTGTTTTTTACATTTTCTTTTGCTGTTAGTGACCTGGTGTTGTAGTTGGAGGTAGCTATCTTTTAAGAGTACATTATGTGGTTTCTTTCTGTGTTTTGCATATGCCTCATTTTTTATTTTAATTAGTTTAATTAGATCTTTTGTAATCCACTTAGGTGTGATTCTACTTTCACGATTATTTACAGGGACTTGTTTGGTAATTATTGAATTGTTTTTAGCTTGTTGGATTTTTGAAGCAATATTTGTGTACATAGTATTAACATTATTTCCCAGGTTAGTGAAGTCAGTGTTGTTTAAATTTTCTAAGTATAGTGCTTCGTCAAGTATATTGATTGTTTTTTGTTCTTGTTTGGTTTTGTTGGTATTTCTTGTTTTAGCAGGTCTACTGGTCCCTGAGTTAATTTGGGCAATAAGTATGGAGTGGTCACTTATAGAGTTAAGTATAGTTGCAATTGAGATTTTGTTTGTGTTTGTGTTTGTGATAAAGTGATATTATATAAATGAGTTAAAAAGGATTAAAACTATAAAATCATCAGAAAAAAATACGTACAAATCCATTTTGTATCCCAAAAACTAGATAGGCCTATCCAAAAAATGATATGCTACCTGAATAAGTACGAAAAGGAAAATAAGATGTAGTTCACTGTTAATATAGAAGGATATAAAAGCTTGGCCCTTATTATTTCAATGCTTGTGAGTGCGAAAGGCTTGGCTGTTATTTTTGCAAGTTTTTCGTACGTGTAGCTATACTTACACAAGCTGTGTCTGGGTTGACATTAGCGCTGGCTCCTTGAAAGATCAGCAGAGCCACAGCCAGTAGAGAAGTCCACATGTTCGTCATGATAAGACAAGATAAGTTAACTATAGGGCAACTTGATGGTTTGATGGTTGATGGTTGGTGGAACCACCTTTTATACTCGTCGCCAATGTCAAACGAATGTCAGATCGAGCGGTGTAGGCCTATATTTAAACGCTTATTCGTAAATTGAGAAGAAACACGAAGTTTTTGATCGTGGGAACGGAAACTTAATGCAGTTTAATTCCAATTATGTTTCGTAAACGGCCATTTAGATATTTTCTATTTCAATAGGAATGTAGTTTCCTGCGGGATGTCCTGTCGTTAATACACATTTGAAAGGTTGACAACAGTTTATATTATCTAGCTCGAAAATCATTATTTCAGGTAAAGTAGTCTTTGACCTCAAAATACAAAATAAGAAATATACGAAATGTCTTTTGTATGTGATTCTAGGCCGCGCTTCGCTATATTAATGTCGCGCTGTGTTGGCCTTCACTGGGTAGAGGGGCATTCGTGTTAGTGATGATGGTGAGATTGCCTCGCTTATGAAGTATGTGCTACGTGGAGCCCGTTGTATGGAGGGGAGGGGCGGGGCTTAGCACGCAAGCATTTGATTGGAGGAGAGAAGGCGTTAACCCTTCCATCCGAAATAAGTAAACTGTTGGTGAACTTGGGGCCTCTTAGGGGGGCTAATGGCTATCGGGGCCTAGGCTATGACACTCCGATTTTCATTTCATGCACTCATGCACCACCAATCACTATCACTATCACTACATCATTCACCATTACCTTAATGTCATGTGAAATATGAACGTTGTAGCCCCACCCAGTTGATCAGAATCGGCCCAAATATCACGAAAATATCGCAATAAAAAATTTGGTAAAATTACGTTTTTCATGAGAAATATTTCTTCGATTGTACCAAAAAACGTGGCAGATCTAAGTTCAGAGATTTTGAAGCTCCCCTCCAATTTTCATCAAGATCGCATATGCCGTTTGCCCGTAGATAGCGAACAAACAGACAAAACAAAACATCCGTATTTTTCTCGAGGTGAATTGAAATCTTCGCTTCGCTCATCCAATCATTTAATTTTTTTGGCTTTTCAAAGTTGCAAATTTGTAATACTTTGCGCCTTCGGCGATAAGGGCACTGTCACCTCCGCTTTGTAATAGAATTATTATCTCCAATCAACAGCATATCACCAGTCTATTCACTTTTCACTTCTTTATTGTTAAACATTATAATTAATGAGTGATAGGTAGGCCTATAACCAATTATGTACATTTAAGTTCTTGTTTTTAGGCTTTACGAAGCTGAAAATTTGCAAAAATGCACATTCGGCGATAAAGCCAAATAGGTCCTCGAGCTTTATCCGAGATGCGAAAAGGTAAAAGTTTTGCAAGACTGACCTCCTCAATTGTCAATTCCTAGGTATGCATACTGCTTCTGACGATTGTCTAATAAATTATGGTATATTGAAAATGTGCAATTAAAAATGCCATGTTAGTGGGTGGGACCACCCCTTATAACTTGTTCGTTCTACTCTTCTTATTACCTTGTAACTATATTGACAGTCAGCCCGAAGATCAAATCCCTGCCAAAGCTCGTCCCCCCTCCCGTCTCCATGAGTCAAAGCTGGATCCACCCCTAAGAAATAGTATTTTTATTTTTTAAGAAAGCCAAAGGAAGTATACAACGTATACATAAAGGCAAACAAATATTTTATGAAACAATATTATAATAAAAACCATGTTTCGATGTTAATATTAATCAGTATTTAAAGAAAAATTGTGAATTAAGTGAAGAAAAAATGTGGACAATTTTAATGATGTGTGAAGAAAGGAAATTAAATTGTAATATGATCATCACGCTTTAAGTTTTAAGCTTTATTGAGCAGAAGGAATTTAAATTTAAAGGCTATACTTTACCTGTCCCATGGCAGGACAGGTCGGCTGTGTAGGGTTATAGAAAAATGCTCACCCTCTCTAGCCTACATGGTTGAACAAAGTGATGGATACATGTTCAAAATTAAGAATTCGCATCGAATTACAAATAGGTACTATTAAAATGTTATGAAATGCATAACACCCCTGATTCAAATGAAAGGATATTATATAATGGTGAAAAAGGAGAGGGACATGAAGTCAGGGAGTCTATGGAATGGCAATGAACACTTAAATTTTGGTCTAAGAGACACAAGAATATGTGATTGTGTCTACCGTCATTATGATTGTCAGTAACAATTTGAATTTGAAAAATGAAGGTGATGAATTTGGCCAGAGATGGTCATAAAGTTAATTAAATAAACGTTCATGGAAATCTTGATTTGTTGTCGTTGCTGGGTGGCGAGCAATTGGACGGATAAGCTAGCGTTCTTGTGATCCGTATCACTGTGTCGTATGAACCAAGAACAAGGTCTTGAACTCCACATGAAAACCCAAACATCGGGCGAACGAATGATAATTAAGTTCGTCTTGAATAGCGTTTGATTAAGTACCCCGTGAAGACGTTTCTGGTTGAAGATATAGTTTGATTTATTTCGTGAGAGCAGGCGGCTTCTGGCTCGCTATGGGCGGTTAACTGCTACAAGTTGTCATCTATTGAGTGTTTAAAGTGGACAGTGACGGAAAAAACTCACTACAGGGAGGTTCGAAGAATATTCAGTAAATTTAAAGAAAATCAACAATCAGGTCCAACTAAAAAAAAAACGAATATTTACAGCGAGAGTCAGTTATATTTTGTACATCCTTCTTCACATCCTTCTTCGTATCGCACCGTTCCCAATCTGAAAGCAGTCACCTTTCTGTTCAAAACACAATATATTTTGAAAACACTAATACAGAAATACATGTCAAGCTCTTGGGTAGAACGAGAGATACGGCAGGACAGAAAGAAAGAGAACTACATTGGTTATAGAAAACCAGAGTTCAGACCCTTACGCATCATTCAAGATACCGTCTCTGTCAGTAGCGTAATGATTTCAGGATGGCCAAAACGAAATGTAACTTTACTTACATAAATAGTATTTTATCCAAAACTATCGTCAATTTTCGCTTAACTACCCACCCAACTGTAAGACGGCATTAAAGTCCCCAAACTTTTCATACAAAGACGCATTATTGTACAAAAGAAGCAACCCTTGTAGTCAATTTAACTCCTATTAACACTGGAAATGTAAGCATCTAAACTATTTTACAATGTTGCCAAATTGCCAAACTGCTTTCGGTCAGTTTCTTACAATAGCTAATAACAGGTATATTGGCAACTGTGTAATAGGCGGCGGGTTGAGTAGGACCCCTGGGCCCCGATTCATGTACATTTTTATCCCGGTATAAGCAGAGTTAGGTGGTATAAGTGCGGTATAACTCCGAATCCAATTCATGAAGACTTATCCCGCCTCGCACGGGGATAAGAAAATATGTAAACAGATGGCGGACATTTTAAATTTTGCGTCTATGTGTAAAACGAGAAAAGTTGTCATTACCCTCCTAAAACAAATCAGAAACCGTCTCGGGCCTAGGCCCAGATGTAGAAAATTATTCATAATACAACAGTGTAGGCCTAAAGTTCGATTAGGCTATAGGACTAGATAAAATTTATACTAACATAACACGTTTGACAAGCCCTTGGCCTCTCCTAGGCAACCCTAGGCCTGCACGACCTTGTTTTGACACAAATCCCGCACAAATAACTAGTTTTGATTACTAAAAGCCTTATGCAGATGAACAATAGTATGATAGTCCTAGGCTATTCCAAAATTTACGGCAATAATACGCCTTTTCTTTTCTTTTAATGATCTCACACAATCTTCTGTCAATAAATAAAAATGTGAAACAAAAGATGGTGCAAATTTTTAGTGTTCTTTTGCAAATCTGCTGATTTACATGGCTGTGGAATGCAGTGGAAAAAAACATTTGTTGTACTTGTTGTTGGATTGAAAATTTCTGATTGGATGAGAGTTGCTCAGACTTAACCAGGCCTTATCCTGCCATGTCCTGCATTATACCGTCCTTATACCACTTATACCCGGGATAAATGTACATGAATCGGGGCCCTGGAGATTGACATCAACCCTTTTACCGCTTGGCTGATTTGGAGAAATGGGACTTTAATTCTGTCTTCCACTACAACTTTTAGTTTGAGAGATATACAAGAAGATTTAGAATCTAAGACTTTGCCGCCTGCTCTCACCAAATAAATCAAACTAATTGATTACTGATGATGAGAGGTACGTAAAACAAGCGTTCTGTGAATAGATGCTACAAAGCGCTGTATTTTCCCACTTAAAACTATGGTTTTCCAGTCTTACCTCCATTTAATATTACATAGTACTATAATTTGCTACACACATTTCTATCAGTTTGATACTGATTCAACCTTGACGATATAATTTCAAAATAAAAATATGAAAAAAAAGTTCATACACAAAGTTTTTAAGGTGTCCAAAAAAATAGATGCTACAAAACGCTATAAAAAAGACACTTGAAAATTCTATGTATATCTACTGACGATGAATTAACTTTTTAACCTGATTTAGATTTTCAAGCGTTTAGTGCGAAACTCTGATTCGGGAGGTCCCGGTTTCGAATCTCATTGAGGTCGGCAATTCTGACTGAAGGGTTTTCCCGAGGTTTTCCTCAGTCGTTAATGCGAATGCAAGGGATGAGTCCTCTCAAACAGCCCTCGGACATCCCTTCACAAATTGTTCTAGCTCCAAAATATATAGTTGGACACCTAAGAGGGGCATTCATTGCACTCTGGGCAAGATTCTTACAAAAAATTAAAAAACAAAAATGGGATTTTAAATTTCCCCTTTTTTACTTTCATATGTAACCACCATCGAGTAAACTGCCCAGAGTGAAAGTTTTTTTAGTTACATATGATGTAACATGAGCGAAGTTGATATGATAAAAGATAAATAAGAAATGACTCTACGACCATGGATTGCAAACAGAGCAAAATGTATACTGCCCCTCGGGAAGGATAATTGACCACTTAGGCCGTAATGGCAACGATCCGCTCCAGTCAATGAATGCATCATGCACAGACTTGCTCAACTGCGTCCATATGTGATGTCGTCATGCATTGAAACTGCTAGTTTATTTGGAGGACAAAACATACATAGTAAAAAATTAAATTGATCATCAACTGGTAAATGACCAAAGATATCAACTAATATTTAAAACAATCCATTGATTAACAATTGATGTTTCAAATGATATCACTTGATCTAAAACGTTATCACTTTGCTTCATCTCACATCAATTGGTAGTTACCAATAGATCAATTGACCAAATTATTCAACAAATTGACATCACTTGACAACAAGTTACTCATCTCGTTTGGTACAATTTCCTGTTGAAGTGATATCAATTGTTTAATAAATTGATGATACCAAATATTAGGTTGTGACTAGTTGGTGTTTATTTGCTACTCTATTTTAAATTTTTACTAGGGATCGTCTTAATAACCACGTTGTCAGACTTTAGTGTAAACGTTGATTTGTTTTTGTTAACACACATTTTGAAAAGGATATTTAACTACCTACTTTGAAATTGTAACACTTTACTACTAACAGGCCATAATTAGATCAGATTTTACATAACAAAAGAAAAAAATTTGGGATACCATGGTCCGCGGAGAAATTGGTGTTTAGTAAACAAGCTAGGTTTCATTGGCAAACATCTCCCAAATAGAAATAAAATTGTGGCAATCTTGATGCCATGTGACCTTAATGAATTTTTGTCACAAAATCTATTGGCAATTATTGATGTGCTCGTATATCTTATATCTTAAATAAAATATAATTATAGATATGTTCTATAGCCAGAAATTAAAAAAAAGTGCCTCCACCTTGGATTTAACCCGGGACAACGAAGGTTAGAGAATATATACGGATATATATATATATATAGGTACATTAGACAGAAATTAAAAAGTGACTACACCGGGGATCGAACCCGGGACCTTAGCTTTCCGGGCCATGCTCTTACCAACTGAGTTATGCAGCCACCAATTTAATTCTGCCTAATTCTTGGTCTGTTTATACGTTGTTAATAACGTGTGTAGAGCAGATTGCACTGCCTATTAGACTACATACGAAATTAACCGGAAAGCCAAGGTCCCGGGTTCGATCCCCGGTGTAGTCACTTTTTTTAATTTCTGTCTAAAGTACTTACATAACAACGTCATAGTCGCCCACTTTTAAGCCAAGGATACACATCAAATGTCCCAACTCTAGGGTTACAGAGATGGTTTATATTCTCCAGTTTCGTATGTAGTCTAATAGGCAGTACAATCAGCTCTACACACGTTATTAACAATGTACAAAACAGACCAAAAATTGGACAGTTTTAAATTCGTGGCTACATAGCTCAGTTGGTAAGAGCGTAGCCCGAACAGCTAAGGTCCCGTGTTCGATCCCAGGTGTAGTCACTTTTTTAATTTCTGTCTAAAGTACTCAATAGTGCTATATGCTCTTACCAACTGAGCTAAGCTTATATTTATTTATTTTATTATTTATTTTATTTATTTCTATACTTATTAAAATTTTTCTTCGAAAAATTCTTAAATTGAGTAATAATTTATGCCTTTTTTACTAACATCGTGTTTTAATTTATTGCGGCATTTAATTGTCCGTCTTCTTGGCACATTTTAGAAACTGCTTCCTATAAGGGAGTTTAAATGTGTTTTTATTGTAATAAACGTTACAAAATAAATTCTTTTAGTTCATGACTGTTTATTACAGGAAGACGTTAGTAATGATATGTCCATTAAATGGAGATCACGTTATTTTATTACCCATAATTACAAAATCCCTGAACATTTTGCATTTTCCCACGCTCTACACATGCGTGATTTTAAGTATTTAAGCGTAGGTATTCAAATAATTTCACAACTACTGCTACTGCCTCTTTAGGAATAACTCATTTAGAAATTTAAATGAATAAAAAAAAGGAATAAAGTAAAGAGGGGTTGCTGAGCTTGGCCCAACTCAAATGCGCGCACTCAGGTGTTGAAGATTTCTGCTGAACTGTTAGTAATATCAAATTATGCAAGAATGTAAATAAAGTAGGTTTCTATCAATATTAACACTTAGTTGCAAAAAAAGTCTGAAAGATCCATTGCGATACATTAATCTAAAACGTGTTAAAAATAAAAAATCCAAAAAAAAATTTCAATTCAGGAAATTCTTTTATCTTTTAATTACCAAATAAACCTTCCTGTTTACATTGATGAAAACATTGATATACAGCATGAAAATTTGCGTTTATAAAATCTGCACACTTAGAATGAATTAATAAAGGTCAACAAAATTGAGTAAATTACGGAGCTATCTTGATTTTTTAAAATTCAAATTCAATTTTCAATCAATTTGGCTATACGCGTACTGGACCTCAAAGATTGATTCTTTATTAACGTTGTTTGTTGTGAAATATGATACCTATGTTAGCTAACCGTTTACCCGAATAAAGCCTGAAAGCTGAGCGCTTAAACTCGTCTCCGCGCCAGCCTCAGCGACTGTTGCATCATCCATAATCCAATGTTTGATATTCATCTAATGTTTGTGTGTAGTTTATTTTCACTGAAATAAAATGAACATTTACAAGCTTGTTTTGCGGAAACCATTCTGTTTTCTCATTGAGATTGTTTAATATGTCACTTCAGCTAAAAATACTACCGGTAGTACTTACAGTTTTCAACCAAACTACAGAAAATGAAGTTGAAAAAGAAACCAACTGTTTGCTCCAATATAAGCAAACGATTGTATATGCATACAAAATATATTTTAAAACTTCTACCTAGATTTTATTTCACTTCCCCAATTAATATGCAACTTATTTGTTTGCAACTAGTCGTAACAAGTGGTCCGATTCACCCACTACCAGGGTGTCTTAATTAAGTCCATCAGTTCTTGTCTTAGGAGTTTGTAAACGGTGACTTTGGAGCCGTCCTAGCAACGAAGCACATAATAAATTCAGAGTTGTGCTGAATCGGCCTTGTTGATTCTGGCGTTGATTCGCGGGTGTTCGCACTGTCTATACCACTGATTACAATATTTCCTATGAAAAAAATATAAATCGATCTTTGGTTGGTTATCGCTCACTCGTCGATTGCGTCGGGGCCTACAGGGTTGGCTTGGTCGCTTTGATTTAAAGTCCCCCACTGAAAATCAGTTATACTCAATGGTTATATAACTGAGTGGGTAGACTCTTAATAAAATTTATTTATTTATTTAAATAAAAAAAATCCATGTCAGCCGGGTATGGAACCCGGGGCTCTCAATTGACATTCGGTTGCTCTACCCGTAAGCTTACGAAAGGATAACTTCATAACATCTGAATTGTTGGTGTTTGACGATTATAAATATAAAACAAAATTAAATTTTTATTGGTCGGGTTGTTTTGTAGCGGTGGTATTCAACAATTGATGATATTTTTCTGTCGACGTTTCAAAGACCATGTTGTCTTCTTCTTCAGGACTTGGAATAATGATGAATAAAATAAAAATGTCATCAACAGGTAGTCAAAGTTTTACACAACATAATAACAAACATAATATTTATTTCTAGAGAAATGCTTCGTGTTTTGATTAAATCAATTTAATTGTCAAACGCACACCATAAAAGGATGCAACATTGTGGCGATCACATATTATCAGCAAGCCTTTGATCAACGAGAAAAATACATACTTGGTCAGTTCTTCACAAAAATGCATTAAATCTTTAAACATAAATAAATAAAATAAATGTTTAAGAGGCATATAGCAATAAATTAAGAGGCACATAGCAATAAATCTTATTGTTCTCTCAACAAAGTATTGTGCATCATCATTGTTCTCAACTTAATATTTTACGTTTCTTAAAATTTCTAGTGGTAAACCTGCCCAGGGCGCAATGCACAGGGGTATAATGTCTTAACTACCGGAGATAGGACAATTTTATTTGTGAAGGGATGACAGGGTTTGCTGTTCTAGCATGTGTACAAATACTAATGCGAAATACGCCTATTTAATATCTTTAATGTACACATACCACTTCGTAATCTTCGGCGCTTGTATTGGTAGCATTATCACAATTTAAAAACACAACCCAACAAAACTACAACTCGCCAAAAAATACGTTTAATAATAATAAAAATAATAATAATTCATTTAATTAATTAATTAATTTAATTTTTAATTTTTTTTATTTAATTTTAATTTAGGGTAAAACGTGCACTTGCCAAATGTGATTCAATCCAGGAATACATTGAACTCTTATTACTGTTGATCAGCTACACATTATTTTTTTAAAACATGCAATTGTTTTCAATGGTAGAGTGCTCTTATGAGCTGTTAATTAAATTAAAAATAAACACATTTAAAAAAAATGTGATACATCGGTGTTAGACAAACGTATTATTTCTTAGATAGATTATAGTAATAATCAAATAAACAACATATTAATTATTCCACCTACGGGAGTGTTTCCCGACTATCCAAATCGAAAAAAAAATATTATATAATTTAATTAAATCATCCAGCAGATCATTAAACTATACATGACCTCGAAGCAAAACGTAATAACATTGTGATTGTAGTCCAAAACAAAATTAGAACTTCGGTGCTTGTAACAATGTTATTTTAGGTAGGTACCGTACGATGGAATTCAAAGTAAAGTCAAGCGCATGTAAGAAACAATTGTTCTACCAGAGTTCATTTATTTAATGCCATTTATAAAAAACAAGTCTAACAAGAACAATTCTATTCATGTAACTTGACAAACAAGTAATCAGTCCCAAGGTTTTTGCCATACGGTAGTTCACCGTATACGAAGTACCCTTTCTCCTCCATGAATGACCGCATCATTTCCTTGCTGTCGTGGCCGTGACTGAACTCCACCGACAGCGTCTGAAAGAGAGAATAAAATGGATCTTGCATATCTCACAGCTACAGCAGGGACTTGATGTCATTAGACAGTTCTACTGTTGTCTGCATGTGGCCACACTTTTATTGCTTTCATTGTAATTGGACTTTTACTAGTTGTCTATTAATTTTTTAAATTTTTAAATTAATTTATTTAATGTCTATCCTATTCAGTTAAAAAACTGATTTACGAAGGAGCACAACAATATAAATCTAATTACATAGATGCAGACACATTAATGAACTGCAGTTAAGTAACAATTTGAAAAAGTAATATTACAACAACAATGCATTAAAACAAAACAATTGACGACTCGAAATGGGCGGAGCTTAAAACGATCGATAGGTCACGTGACTAGTATTGGGTATAAATCCTCATTTCGCAAGTTGGCGCCTGCTAAACGGCGCATCACTTATCACGCTCTAACTTTTATTCTATTCATTATTTGGAGAATACTTAAATGAATAATATTTAGCAAACATATCATTCTTTGTAATAGCGATTACTTCGATTTTTTTGACACAGTCGTTAGCTTTTTATAACAATGTACGCATCACACATGTGAAAATTATCAATGACTAAAGTTTTCTCGACAATTTATTTGACAAAAAACTACTGATTGGATTTCGACAAGAATTCTTTGTAAAAATGCATCGACTGTTTAGACAAGAAATATACTAACTTACTAGATAGAAAGTGCACGGAACGAAAATTTACAGCAGAGAGTAATATGCAGCGTGCACTTTTTCACGGCTCATCCGCACGTCAAGAGTGCGTATTTTAGATAAAAACACATACCCTGCATATTACTCTATGTTGCAAAGTTTCGTTAAGTGCACTTTCTATCTAGAAAGTAAGTTTATTTCTTGTTTAAACAGTCTGATGAATATTTTTTAAGAGGTCTTGTCGAAATCCGATCAGTAGTTTTTTGTCAAATAAATTGTTGAGAAAACTTAAGTCATTGATAATTTTCACATCTATGATGCGTACATTGTTATAACAAGCTAACGACTGTGTCAAAAGAATCGAAATACTCGCTATTACAAGTAATGATATATTTGCTAATTATATTATTCATTTAAATATTGTCCAAATAATGAATAAAATTAAAGTAAGAGCGTGATAAGTGTTGCGCAGCAGGCGTCAACTTATGAAATTAGGATTTATACCCACTCATTCCGCCATGTTGCCTCGTGACGTCAGGAGGCGGGTACATTTCAAGTCGTCAATTGAGATAACAAATTCAAAAAGGATATTAAATGTAAGTATTTATTAATCAAATATAAGAAAGTTGTGAAAAAAAGGAAAAGAAAAAAAGAAAAAAGAGAAAAAATTATTAAAAAAGAAAAACTAGAAGAAAAACTGATTTATTAGACGATCCCACTCGAACGAATATGAGGTTTAGCAAAAATCAGGAACAGAAAATCAGGGAGTAATCAAACTTTCGCGGAAGAAACCACCGAACGCGATCTTCATCATTGCTAGGTATATATTATGTTGGCATATCTTGGCTTGGTTGAAAATTATGTGATATTGAAAATGAATTCATGTTTTTTTCTTTTTTTTGCATAGATGATATTTAATATCCCTTCAGATGAATAAGTAGGTAATCAGGGGCGTAGCGACGATGGTATTAGGGTGTCCGATACCCCCCCCCCACCCCGAAATCAGGAGGAGGGTTTATAGTAAAAGCACTATGTACTATGTGGCGTAGATATGTAGGCCCTACATATGCAAGATTTTGTAATCTGATAGTATGTGGATCTTCAGAATTTTATAAATTATCGACAAAGGCAGACTAAAAACTAGTAAAATGTCATTATTTGCAATGTTAAAAATAAAAAAAAATCTGGGGTTGTGCGCACCAGATACGCAGTAGCTGGGGAGCATCCCCCTCAGGCCGCCCAGTGTACTACCTCGAAATGATAGTTTCGCGAGAAATTCTTCAAATTTATTAGTTTAAACTCCGAAATATACCTTCTCCCCCAAATCAAAATCCTGGCTACACTTCTGTAGGTAATCGAATTATTTCGGTAGTTGTGAACGGGAAGAGGACTTGGTTCCAGCATTCGCATTAACGATTGCAGAAAACAAAGAAGGGTAACAAAATTTCTTGGACACTAAATTTTCTGAATGGGCCAGCAATGACAGAAACTCCGTTGATAAGTACTTGGCATCTATAAAAGTAGTGTGGGCTGAAGCTAGAGATAGATTCATACCTTAAAAAACTATTAACAGCTACACTTACTGTAGTGTATCTTCTTACCGGTAGGTGGCATCTGTTGTACAACATGTAGCATTGGCGCCCGAACTGGCGTCAGTGTCAAATAAACCATGGTGATGTGATACCGTGTTTATGTGCGCTCAACCCCTGGCGTTCCTTCTCCAGTTCCTAATATTCTACAGTGGTGACAAGGATGGCGAAGCAGATGGAAGCCTTTATTCCGGAGGAGGAAGACCGGGAGGCATACAAGGAGCGGCTTCAGCAACATCTGATTGTGAACAAGGTGAATAGCGATAGGGAGAAGAGGGCGATGATAATCTCGTCCATGGGCAAGACGATTTACGGAACTCTTAAAAACCTGTGTGAGCCCGTCAAGGCAGCTGAACGTACTTACGACGAGTTGGTTCATCTATTGAAAACGCATTTTTCACCAGAGCCGTCGGTCATTGCCGAGCGTCATGCTTTTCATAGAAGCCAACAAAAGGAAGGAGAGTCTGTTCAGGACTACATGGTGCGTTTGCGAAAACTGGCACGTTCGTGTGAATATTGAACATTTCTTGACAGCGCTTCAAGGGATCAGTTGGTAATAGGCCTCAGAAGCAGTGAAACCGTGAAAGCTTTGTATCGCGAGTCAAATTATTTGTCATTTGAAACTATGGCACACGAACAAGCGATTGGAAATGCAGCAGAAATTGCTTCTGCAAACATGGCGGCCGGAAAAAGTCAGGTTGATAATCGAGAGGCGGACGTTCATCAAATTCGACAACAACGAGCGTCATATGGAGAAGGCCGTGAAGCGCGAATCTGGAAGCTACGCCCACCGAGCTCGGCAACAGCTGTTACTACTTCAGCAGCTGGGAGTGAGATGCCAAAAGAGAATTTTACGTCTGGCACTGTTTGTTATTGTTGTGGTCGGCCAAATATGTGTAGGTTTTTTCGTGGTTCCCGCGGCAACAACTGCAATCGCGTGGGACATCTAAAGGCGATGTGCCCAAATATGGGAATTGTAGGGGCTGGTAGGGGCTGTACGTAGCAACTTTGTACTGGCCGAAAACGTCGAATTGGAAGACAAAAATGCTGAATACCTGCAAATCTTTAGCCAACGGGCGGAAAATTCGGTTAAACCGGGGTTTTTTAAATATGATTGTGCATGGACAGAAGTTGGAAATGGAAATAGACACTGGTTCAGCTATTTCTGCTATATCGGAATGGAGGTACAAATCCACTTTTGGTACTCTGCCTTTGTGTCCTACACATATTAGGCTCAGGTCAACGGTAATACCTCTGGGTACTGTACGGGTACAGTTCCAAGGCGTGACAACGGAACTAAAGCAGTTTGTAGTTCCAAATGGGGGCCCACCCTTGTTGGGCCGTGATTGGTAACGTGCCCTAAACTTACCTTTACCTTTTGCCAAACCGAAGATAGTTGAAATGTTGTGGATCCTATGGGACAGTGTGAAAGTATGTTTGATGGGGGTTGGGCACTTTCAATAAGCATCAGGTTGAGCTTCTTTTCGTTTTTCTTTTTTCTTTTTTTTCTTTCTTTTTTTCCTTTCCCTTTTTTCTTTTCTTTTTTCTTTTCATTTCATTCACCACCCTTTTTATATTTGATTCATTCATAAATTACATTTAATATCCTTTTAATTTGTTATCAAAATTGTTAAGTTTTTACTGCATTGTTATAATATTACTATTTCAAATATTTACTTAAATGTAGTTCATGGTTGTGTCTGCATCTATGTAATTAGATTTATTTAGTTGTCCTCCTTTGTAAATCAGTTTTTATAACTGAATAGGATAGACGTTAAATAAAAAAATAACAAAATAAATAACAAATACAACTCAAGGACGGATCAAAGAGTGTGTTCTGTGCCCAAAGGTCTTTGGCTTTTGCTTTCAAAAGTCAGGTAGATATTGAACTAGATAGGCTGTTAAAGTTGGGGATCATTTACCCTGTGAAATTCAGCAATTGGGCCACGCCCATAGTTCCTGTTGCAAAGTTTGACGGCAGAGTACGTATATGTGGGGATAACAAGGTTACCCTAAACCCATGTTTAGAGAGTAAGAGCTATCCTTTACTAGGGTACAAGACCTGTTTGCCAAGTTGGGTGGGGGTAGAGATTCTCTAAAATTGACTTAATCACAGGTTTTCTAACAGTTGAAATTAAATGATTGCTCTCAAGAATTAACTACTATTAACACTCATAGAGAGTTATTTGCCTATTCCAGGCTCCCCTTCGGGATCACCCCGGCGCCATCGGTTTTTCAGCGCACAATGGACTAGGCTTTTCAAGGATTGAAGGGAGTGGTTTGTTTCCAAGGTGATTTGTCGGTGACGGGGGAAGATGAGGAAGAGCAATCTCAAAACTGAAAATGTGTATTAGACAGGTTGGAAAGTTTGGGGTTTAAGGTAAACAAGGTAAAGTGTTTGTTTAACGTACCATCAGTAGAGTTTTTAGGTCATCGAGTAGATGAGTCAGGTTTGCATACCACCAAGGATAAAATAGAAGCAGTGGAATATGCATTTAAGGCCAGAAAATGTTTCCCTGCTACGATCATTTCTAGGTCTGGTTGATAACTATGTTAAGTTTTTGCCTAGTCTGTCTATTACACTTGCTCCATTGCATGAACTATTGCAAAAGAACAAATCCTGGCTGTGGTCGTCAGAGTGCGAAAAATCGTTCAATGCAGTTTAAATGATGCTTATTTCTTCACCAGTGTTAGTGCATTATGACCGTGATTTACCCATTAAACTAGCTTACGATGCATCTCCGAATGGTTTGGCTGCAGCCATATCGCATGTATAACCAAACGGTGATGAAAAACCAATTGCTTTTGCATCAAGGTCTCTTAGCAGTGCTGAAAGAAATTATAGGCAATTGGATCGGGATCACTGTCGATTATCTTTGGAGTACGCAAGTTTATGCAATTCATGTATACAAGGAAGTTTGTGTTGGCAACCGATCACAAACCGCTCATATATATATCTTTGGGGAAAAGAAGGGCATTCCTCAGTTGGCAGCAAACCGGTTGTAGCGTTGGGCAGTCGTTCTTCATGGGTTTGACTATGAAATTCAGTATGTGCCAGGTAAGGACCACTGCAATGTGGATGGTTTGTCACGTCTCCCCCTGCCATGTACTGAGGTTGCAGAAGAGTTTACTTATTTGGAATTTGGCGAGTATGAATTCTTGCCAGTAACGTGCAAAGACATAAAATCTAAGTCAGAATATGATCCTCAGATAAGTAAGGTTCAAGAATTCTGTCGTTCCGGTGTCAGGAAGGAGCAATTGAATATTTAGCAGGGTCTGATGTGGGGGTGTAGAGAATTGTTCCCAAGGATTTGAGAAACAAAATGTTGAGTGAACTTCACATGAGCCATTTTGGGACAGCAAATGTGAAGTCTCTGGCTAGATCTTACATTTGGTGACCCAAACTAGATTTAGAAATAAAAAACGTGACAAAAGCTTGTGAGTCATGTTTAAAAAGCAGACAAATGCCTGTTTAATCAACTTTTCATCCCTGGGATTGGCCAAAAGGGCCGTGGGAAAGGCTGCATGTAGATTTGGCGGGGCGGTTCATGGGGAAAATGTTCTTGATTGTGATTGATAGTTATTCGAAATGGCCTGAAGTTTTTTAGTTAAAACGCACTACCTCGGAAGCAGTTTTGAACCATTTGCGACATTGTTTTGCCACGCATGGTTTACCCCTGCACATTGTTTTGTACAATGGAACGCAGTTTTCTTCTTAGGAGTTTGGATTGTTTTGTAAGCATAATGGCATAAAACACAGCTTTGCTCTTCCATACCATCGGGCTTCAAATGGAGCTGCGGAAAATATGGTTACATCTTTTAAAGGTAAAGTCAAAGCCATAGTGCATTCAGGAATAGGTTTAGATAAGACTTTGCCACGGTTTCTTTTAGGTTACAGAATAACCCCCCATTCAACAACGGGAGAACCCCCATGCCAGTTAATGTTGGGCCGTAGCCTTCGTTCAAGGTTGACGTTGGTGAAACCAGATCTGCGAAACAGGGTCGAGGGTGTGCAGGGAAAACAGGGTGAAAACAAACGCGGTAGACTGGCTGTGTTTGTAGTGGGAGACACAGTGATGGTAAAGATTATAGGAGAAATGATACATGGGTAAAGGGAGTAGTTAAGGAAGTTTTGGGTTCCCTTGACGTATCGTATAGATACAAGTGAGGGCCTGGAGTGGATAAGACACGTAGATTAGATAATCACTTATGGTCCCAGTACAAAGGAGGATTGAGTTTTACCTGTTACAAAGGAGTTTCCAAGCAAAAATGTAAACATAAGTAGAAAGTTATAAAGCGGAGGTAGATATCCAAAACGCGTAGTGAAGCCTAGACAAGTGCTAGATTTGTAAGTTCGTTACTGCTCTATGTTGTTGATAAAACTTTTTTCTTTTAGATAACCTTGTATATAAATGAAACTTTCTTTCCAATTTAGATTGAACATAAAAATAAATTTAAACGTTGTTTGATTGAGTCAAATGTTTGATAGTTGTGACAGCTGGGACTTGGCCCTACGCCATGTTGATGACGTAGGGGTAGAGTCGAGTAGGCTGTGGAACCAGGCTGGACAGAATATGGGAAGGCAGTGGTTCTAGAGAGGTGGGCGTGAATATGGCAGTTGGCTAGAGGTGTGTGAGTATGGACTACAGAATAAATTATGTTATCACGTACAATAAGGCCTATGTGTTCCTTTATTTAATAATTACGTCCAGTGTAAGTCCTGAACATAAGACATGGTGTCAGAAGTAATCGAACCAGCTCTCATTGATAAGTAAGTAGGCCTAAGTCATATTATCAAACTCACGAAATTCTAGGCTAGGGCCTAGGCCCTAAGGCTCACAAAATGGCGGAATCCTTCAAGCCACCCCAAGAAATGTCTTTTGAAGGCAATGTGGCACAAAACTGGCGCAAATGGATACAAAAATTCAAGCTATACCTGAAAGCCACTGGAGGTGATAAAGATAAAGATGAATCGGTGAAAGTATCCAAATTACTATGCCTAATCGGGGACGAGGGTGTTGAAATCTACAACACATTTACCTACGAAACCGAGGGGGACAAGAACAAGCTTGAACCCGTAGTGAATAAATTTGAACTTTACTGTGAACCAAGAAAGAACATAGTCTATGAACGCTTTAAATTTTTTTCAATTATTCAAAAACAAGGCCAGACATTTGAACAGTTTCTATTAGAACTCAGAATGGCCAGTGCTTCATGTGAATTTGAGGAACAACAAGAAAGCCTAATTAGGGACAGGATCGTCTTGGGCATAAGTGACAAGAACACCCAGGAACGCCTGCTAAGGGAACCGAGTCTAACCCTGAACAAAGCCGCAGATCACTGCAGGGCTACGGAAGAGAGTCAACGTCAAGCGAAAGCTGTCCAAGGACAACCAGTGGCCATCGATGCCGTCCACATTGATAAGAAGCAAGCTAAGTGGAGCAAGAACAAGTTTAGAAATAAGCAAACTGACCGAGCCTACCGTGACGAAGCCTCGTCTGAAAAATACACTTGCCGTAAGTGTGGATACGAACACAAGGCCTACCGATGTCCAGCATTTGGGAAAACCTGTGCCATGTGTGGCAAGAAAAAACATTTCGCGAAAGGATGCCCTACACGTAAAACAAAGAAGGTACCGGTACACACACTGCAAGAAGATGAACCAGGGATGCCTACCCAAGACTCGTCAGCTGATTCTGAGGAAGAAGAGGATCCTCACAACCAACTGAATGAACTCTACATTAGCTCTGTTGAGCAAACAAGCAGGTGTAGGCCAAGCCCTAAAGGTAATGACAGGTCGTGGACTGAAACCATAATGGTAGAGTCTACCCCTATCACCTTTAAATTAGATAGTGGCGCCGAAATAAGCGTGATGCCAACCAGTGTTCTGAGCAAATTGAACATTAAACAGGCAGGTATAAAGAAAACAAGTTCAATACTGGTAGCCTTTGGCAGTGACAGTTTCAAAGTGAAACCTGAGGGTTCCATAACCCTAAATTGTAAAACCAAAAAAGGTATATGTTCACAAATTGAATTTGTTGTTGTTAATGTTAAGTCTTGCCCACTTTTAGGATTAAATGCATGTGTCAAACTGGATCTGATTAAGCGAATAGATAAAATTGAGGTAGAAAATTCCAAACAAAATGTGATTGAAACCTACAAGGATGTGTTTGATGGAATAGGTGCGATGCCTATAACCCACAACATCGAGGTCAAAGAAGGTGCAATTCCTGTAATTCACGCTTGTAAGCGTGTTCCTCTTAGTTTACATTCTAAACTAAAAGAAACTCTTGATGACTTAGAATCCAAATCAATCATACAAAAAGTTAACAAACCCACAGATTGGGTTCACCGACTAGTGATAGTGGAAAAACCCGATGGAAAATTGAGATTATGTCTGGACCCAAGTGACCTGAATAAGAGTATTAAACGTGAACACTATCTGATTCCTCGCGCTGAGGATTTAATTAATAATCTCCAGGGCAAGGTAGTATTTTCGGTACTTGACATGAAACAGGGATTTTTTCAAATCCCCTTGACAGAGGAAAGTGCAGATCTCTGCACTTTCAACTCACCCTTTGGTAGATTTAGATTCATGCGTCTCCCCTTTGGCCTTTGTTCGGCCCCAGAAGTGTTTCAAAAAACTTTCATGCAACTATTTGGAGACATTGAGGGTATTGAAATATATTTGGATGATCTCATTGTAGCAGGTCGCACAGTTCAAGAGCACGACATGATCCTGGCCAAGGTACTGGAACGGGCTAGGGTTCTTAATGTTAAATTTAATGAGGAAAAATTCCAATTTCGAGTCCCAACAGTGTCCTATGTGGGCAGAATAATAAGTGCTTCAGGAGTATCAGCTAATCCCAACAACATCAAACCCATCCTTAATATGCCTACCCCTGCCAATAAAACAGACTTATTGAGACTGCTGGGCATGACGAAATACCTGTGCCAGTATATTCCCCATTTATCACAAATCACTGCCCCTTGCGTGATCTGACAAAAAATGACACATTGTGGCAATGGCATCCAGAACATGATGCCGCTTTTGATAAAATCAAACAGTCATTAATAAATCCTCCTGTTCTGGGCATTTATGACAGTACCAAACCACTCGTGTTACAAGCTGACGCTTCACAGTCAGGCCTAGGGGCCTGCCTTATGCAAGGTGGGCAACCCTTGGCATATGCATCCCGAAGCCTAACACCCTCAGAGGTGCGTTACTGTCAGATAGAAAAGGAACTTCTCTCTATTGTGTTCGGTGTAGAGAAGTTCCACCAGTATACTTATGGCAGGCCAGTCAATGTACATACCGACCACAAACCCCTAGTAACAATTTGTGACAAAAGCATAGACAAGACGTCTGCCAGACTACAACGAATGCTGCTCAGACTATTAAAATACAACTTGCATGTTACATATGTACCCGGAAAGTTGCTTCATGCTGCAGATACCCTATCACGTGCCTATTTGACTGACCCAGTCAGTGATGATCCCACCCTAACATGTGTAGTTCACTCTATTGTAAAACATCTGCCAATGTCTGAAGCCCGGAAAACCGAGTTTAAACAGGCAACTATGCAAGACACGACTTTACAAACGCTGACTTCATATCATCAAAATGGGTGGCCCAAATACAAGTCACAAGTTGATGACAATACCAATACTATTGGAACCTGAAGGACGACATTCACACAACGGAAGGATTAGTCTTCCTTCGGGACAGACTGGTTGTGCCACAGAGTTTAAGACCCTTTTTATTATCACTGATTCATGAGGGACACTCTGGCATCGAGCGTAGCAAAATGCGTGCTCGTAAAACTCTATTCTGGCCGCAGATGACTGTTGACATTGAGGATTATGTAAACAAGTGTAAAACGTGTTTAAAGTTCCGTAAGACTCAAAGGAAAGAGCCTATGATTGGTCATGCTATACCTGACCGTCCTTGGGAAAGATTAGCAACAGATATCCTTGAATTGGGAACAAAAATTTACTTAGTTGTGATGGACTATTATAGCAAGTGGCTGGAGCTCATACAGATAAAATCCAAAACAGCATCAGAGGTAATCAACACGCTTCAGTCTCTCTTCGCACGCTTGGGTATCCCGGACACCCTAGTCTCGGATAATATGCCATTTGCCAGCCGGGAATTTAAATCCTTTGCAAAGAATTGGGATTTTGAATCCGTTACAACTAGCCCTACATATCCACAATCCAACGGCCTAGCTGAGCGAGCCGTATCAATGGTAAAAGACATGTTACGGAAAGCACAAGAGGAAAACAGAAGTGTCTATGAGGCACTCATGGAATATCGTAGTACACCAGTAAAGGGATTGGGATTAAGCCCTTATGAAATATTGTTTAACAGAAACATGAAAACAAAGATACCTATCTGCTCAAAACTCTTAGAGCCTGTTCTTCAAACAGGTATCAAGGACAAACTTACTGTGCGTCAGGCAGTACAGAAACACTACTATGATAAAGGACATGGTGTGCGAGAACAAACCTTGCTGACAAAAGGTGAAAATATTCTAGTTCAAAGGAACAAAACCTGGGAACCGGCACAAGTAGTAGCCCTACACCAACACCACGGTCATACATAATCAAAAATTCAAACAATACCGTACTGAGACGTAAAAGAGGAGTCCTTGCCCCAAGTCACTACCCCCCAATGTTTTCAAATCCAGAGTTGTTAGCCTATGAAACAGTCAAAGACAACCCGCAACAAGGACCCATGTCTCCTGTGAAAGAAAACCCAAAAAGGCAAGTGGCCCCTGTTCCAAAACCCCATCCAACGATAACCAATCCTACTATCTCGGCTAGCACAAGCTGCACCCGCAGTGGCAGGAATGTTAAACGTCCGCAAAAAATATCAAAACTAATGCAACCCAGCATCTGTATGTTTTGAAGAGTAAATTTAAATTGTTTTGGTAAATCAATGAACTGCATAAATGCCATTATTTCCATATCTATGTATGTTATTGTTAATAATATGTATGGTTATTGTTAATAATATGTATGGTTATAATCGACGTTATACTATATATTTATATATCTGGTTATGTTAAATGCCAGTTGATACTGGTGAGTGTTTTTGGGAAAAACTTAGGTGGTGAGATGTGATAGTTACATTCTGTTAAATTTAGGAGGAAATTTAAATTGTTTTTGTTAAATCAATTGAACTGCATAAATGCCATTATATCCATACCTAGGTATGTTATTGTTAATAATATGTATGGTTATAATCGACGTTATATTATATATTTATATATCTGGTTATGTTAAATGCCAGTTGATACTGGTGAGTGTTTTTTGGAAAAAACTTAAGTGGTGAGATGTGATAGTTGTGACAGCTGGGGCTTGGCCCTACGCCATGTTGATGACGTAGGGGTAGAGTCGAGTAGGCTGTGGAACCAGGCTGGACAGAATATGGGAAGGCAGTGGTTCTAGAGAGGTGGGCGTGAATATGGCAGTTGGCTAGAGGTGTGTGAGTATGGACTACAGAATAAATTATGTTATCACGTACAATAAGGCCTATGTGTTCCTTTATTTAATAATTACGTCCAGTGTAAGTCCTGAACATAAGACAGGTTTAGCATGTTACTAACGCCACCTACAATAAATGTAAAGAGAGGAGTGTAGTGTATCTTCTTACCGGTAGGTGGCATCTGTTGTACAACATGTAGCGCTGGCGCCCGAACTGCGTCAGTGTCAAATAAACCATGGTGATGTGATACCGTGTTTATGTGCGCTCAACCCCTGGCGTTCCTTCTCCAGCTCCTAATATTCTACACTAACCCAGGGTATTATAACAGAGACATTTGGCGAATCCAATTCGGTCAGCGTGGGTCATTATTATTATTATCATCATCATCTGGATATACTCTGAACCTCACCCGAATGTTAAGCTCATCCCACGGGATGGTTTTAAGAACATCCAGCTCACTGCCCTCCACGTCCAGACTGAAGTAGTCGACAGTGGTTATATTCAGCGCCTGGAGGTACATGTGGAGAGGGAAAACAGGTGACCACCGTGTGATCTTCCAGCTCTTCATCCAACAAGCGGTCCGTGATTCTACCCACGACGTTCTCTTGTAGGAATGACACCTGAAACAAAACACTTAAATAAGATTTATTGGATATAACGCTGCTCTTTATCAATATATTATTCGTGATATTTCGACTTTTACAGAGAGGAAACCCGGTACCAGCACGTAGCCTTCTCCTTTCGAAAACTACCAAAGGGACTAACGGCTTAAAATCCCACCCGAAAGGACGGTGTTATCTTGACATTAACAAAGATTCCTCCTCTAGCCCGGAATGCTAAACAGACGTCGAGGAGAACGAAGCCAGTACACTAGCTCTCGAACCCTCCATCTGCTCTTACCAGCGGTATCCATGTGTTTTTAGTGCAGAGCGTTTCCGGACCACGCCGACTATTTGTGATGATCAACTCACGGCAATAGGACCCGGACTGCCGAGCAGACGTCGAGGAAAACGAAGCTGGTCACTTGCTCTCGAACCTTCCGTCTGCTCTTACCAGCGGATACGTGTGTCTCAGGGCAGAGCGTTTTCTGACCACGCCCGAGTATTTGTGATGATCAACTCACGGCAATAGGATATTCCACGACGCTCAGACACGTGTTGGAGGAGTAGACCTTCCTGTACTTCTTCTGCAGAACCTTGAAGCTGAGCGGGTCAGCCTCTATCATGAGTCCGGTCCAGTTGAAGACCCGTTCCAGGACGAGAGTGTTGGAGAGACCTTCGCCGTCGAAAGCGCCACTCTCGATGAAGAAGCCGTTGTTCTGGGGACAGAAAAATCAATAAATGAAATGAATAACTATAAAAATAATTAAAAATAAAATGAAATATATATTAAGTAAGAAAGAAAGAAATATATAAATATATAAATAAATAAGTAGAAAATATATAAAAACCAAATCAATTAAAAATAATATATTATTATTATTGGATGAGCGAAGCGAAGACTTCAATTATTTCACTTGCGTTTTTTTTCCCCTTACGTTACCCCAACAAAAAGAGCTACGGTGTTTTATTTTTTGTTGGTTTTTCGGTCTGTTTGTTCGCTCTCTCCCAGACAAACGGCATAATGCTATCTCGATGAAAATTGGAGGGTTCCTTCGAAATCTCTGAACTTAGACCTGTCACGTTTTTAAGTGAAGATATTATATTTCTCTTGAATATCGTATTTTTACCTTTTTTTACATTTTTAATGCGAAATAACCAAACGGGTCCCCGGGGCTATTACATTCATATTTTACATGAACATTAAGGTAATGGTGATGTATAGTACCTTTTGAAAGAAAAGAAAATAGTTTGCCAGAAACCATTGAAATTTAGGTTTTAACATAACTTTTTTGAGGTATAGAATAATTAACAAGTAAATTTTGAAACTTGACAACAATCACCTACAGTGCGTACAAAAGCAAGTCTTTGGGCCTCCAGATATTTAACATTCTATTTATTTGTATTACCATAGCAATGTATACTACTTTTTAAAAATGATCCTAATTTATCAAAAATGATTTTGCAATGGCACTTGAAATAGTAAAGAGATCCCACGCATACTTAAGACTTACAAAAAAGTTCACCCATCAACGCGACTAAAAAAAAGCGTTCGCGAAGCTGCCAAGTTTATTCGAACAGTATGGGGTTATACAACAAGTTTCAATATAGATACAATAATATACTAGGAAACGCTCAGTTGGACGCGTTGATAAGCGAGCACGTGCTATAGCTAGACCCACAATGCACATTTTTTTAAATTTTAAATTTTGCGACGTTCGCTGTCCACAGGGCCATGTTTCCGATATTATTTATTATTGCCAAGGTATTTGGGTAAACCCGTATGTAAATCTTTACTTTATGGATAAAATCCACCGCCATCTAGAGGACCTTGACTCATTGGGAAAAATATTTAAACTCTTTGGTGACAAATAATAGACTGCTTCCTCGAAAGTATTTTGATTACTTCTAGGTGGCAGTGCATTAGAAACTTCGCGCGTCTTTTCGTTGCCATGGCAACGTTACTTTTGTTATAATGTAATTTCCATCTACACTACTTATCGGATCAAACTAAAATTAACATATTCGTGACCGGACGGACATTCTAAATGATTTGGCTATCTCAGATTTTGTCGCCGGTTAGTTTGAAAAAAAAAACTTTCGATTAACTTTAATGTAACTTTTTAACTTTTTGAACGATTTTGCCACAAAACTAATGGCATTCAATCGAGAACAAAGCTTGCGGATGGTCAAAATTTCAACTCGATCTGAGCCTCCGTTCGAACGTTATGGCAAAACATACAAACAAACAAAAAAAACAAACAAACAAACAAACAAAAAAAAACAAAACGAGTGACAAATTTTTCCGGCAGAGTCAAATGGAAACGCTCGCTTCGCTCGCTTAATTAATCAAAAAGAGTTAAGAGGAATCGCTTAGGCTGGCGAGGAGACGAGTTTAGGCGCTCAGCTTTCTGTTTTTTTCGGGTAAACGGTTTATTACACCGTTATAAAATTTCATACTTACGCTAATAAAGAATAAATCTATGTTGCGTTATGCGAATTCCTAAATTAATTAATTGATTTCCAATGAAAAATTAGTAAAATCACCGAAATTTACTCAATTTTGGTCTAATTCGGGAATTTATTCCAAGTGAACAGTTTTTTTAACTGAAATTTGCATACTGTATATCAACATTTAACTCAATACGAACCCGCTGATTAATTTGGTTTTATCGTTAGATTAACGGTTTGGTGGGAATTTCCAGAGTAGGCCATGTTTTGGATTTCCCGTTTTTTTTCCCCATTTTGGACTTATGTCTCGCAATGGATCTTTAAGGCTTATTTTGTGCAACCAATTGCGGATATCAATATAAACGTACTTAATTAACATCCATTCAAAATTTTATAATATTACCAACCGTTCAGCAGAAATCATCAACACCTGGGTGCGCGCATTTGAGTTGGGCTAAGCTCAGCGTACCCTCTTATGGGATGCATTCAATGAATTATCAAAATTTTCTATTTGAGCTTTCAAAACAGTATAAATCATGAAGCTGATTAAGAAGTATCGTCAGAGTCTGGATTAGACCCAATTGTAAAGTTTCCTACATCTCCGTATAATTGGGAAGAATGAAGTTTATATGAGAGGAATAATTGTAGACAACGATTCATATGTACCGCTTGCTACTCAAATTGGTGGTTGAAGTCTTGAACGTCAATGTCCATTGGTGGACGTCCATAGTGGACGAAGAAAATGATAAATAGATACATACATACATACATACATACATACATACACACATACATACATACATAAAAACATACATAATACATACATACATACATACATACATACATAACATACATACATACATACAACTACATACATACATACATACATAATACATACAACCATACATACATACATACATAAATACATACATACATACATACATACATACACAACTACATGCACAATACATAAAAATAAAATAAATAAATAATAAATATACAAAATAACTCAATGGGTTTTCGTATTTACAGTCTATATAATTAGTCAGCAACGGTAGTAGCACAGGAAATATGGGTGGTACATTACAAGCACCATCAACAAATTAGTGACATTTTGAATAAAAAGTTATTGATTAGTATAAACAAATTTCCAAAAATAGTTATTAGGTACAGTATACACACTTAGTTCACTTTTTGTTGACAATTAGGTGACTACACATCAACTTCACAACTTCCCAATAATATGCTCTTACATTGATTCTTGCTACTAAAATGTTTTCCATCTTCTTCTCACCTATTTAAGAAGCATATTATTGCAAAACTTCTTCTGTCACCAGTCTCTTAGAGATTGTTACATTCCCCTTCTAAAGTTATACGCCACTTCTCACCGCTCTGAAAGCGATGTTGAATTAACTCACCATATTGCCCAAAATTTTCTGTATCCAATACGGCTGGTCAAGTTGAGAAAAGTCAATTTGCCAAGGTCTTAGCAATTTAAGTGGGATATTAGGATGAGGGGGTGGAAATATGAATTCCTCCCTGAGCTGTTTTACCGAGATATACACTTTTGGGAAGGGTTGTCTCTCTTTCTGGCTCCCGACTGTGCTGCCTGGAATCACAAATATTTTTATTAGTAGAAGTAGCGTTAATAGCGAAGATTATTCGCTCTTCAGAGATCTATAAAGCCCGTTTAAAATATGAAAACATATTATATAAAACAACTTGGTCATATCATACAAAACATTGGCAAGGTAGACATAACATTATGTAAAGCAACACGGCGGTAGAGGCTCAGACATATGGTGAAGAGTAGAGAATATGATAAGAAAAAAATAGCGAAGATTTTAGAATAGAAATGCGAGTGGAGTTAGGGTAGGCTAAAATATGAAGGTAGTGAAAACGTTTGCATGAAGTCACTTTTGAGGTCTCTAGTCACCTCAAGATATTATTTGATAGGTCCACACCGACTGCCTCTTTTATTGCCATTTAACGATGAGCCGAGGAGGAATGTTCTGGACCTATTCTACCCCGGGCGCAGACGGCGAGGAATGCTCTGGGACTTTTCCACCCCAGGCCCAGGCGGGGAGGAATGCTCTGGGCCTATTCTACCCCAGGCCCAGGCGGGGAGGAATGCTCTGGGCCTATTCTACCCCAGGCCCAGGCGGGGAGGAATGCTCTGGGCCTATTCTACCCCGGGCCCAGGCGGGGAGGAATGCTCTGGGCCTATTCTACCCCGGGCGGGCCGCAAATTAGAATCAGATGCCCATAGATCTACACATATTTAGTGTGTGTGAGTGTGTACAGGTTAAGTATATTTACCTAAATACAGCTGGTGCATAATACGACCCAGCACTACACAGACGAACGCAAATACAGAACAATAAATCATGTATTTAAATTTGAAGAAAATAGCTCTCATCTTGAATTGGAAAAGCTTTCTGTTCCTGTGGACTAAATATGTTTCCTGTTTTATTCTCTGGAGTATGGGTCTCAAATGTCTTCAAATATTCCTGAAGAACAAAAAGAAGATACATTTTATTTTTTATTTTAGTTGTGTATCGTTCTTCTTTACAACTGTGAAAACAATAAAATATATTAAACAATAGCTAAGGGCATATCCACCAATGGTGATGCTAATCCTTATTCATCGGCAACGCTATTCACTTCCTTTAGAAAGTGAAGTAGTTTCAATGACGTAGTTCACTTATGTCTATAAAACGTCAGAGTTAAAAAGTGAAAAACCAATTCCAAGATAATCAAAGAAGAAACTGGGCCTTCACAAATCAAAAGCTTCTGTCGAGTCTTCCCATTCCGTAAATTAATTTTCGAAGACGACTACTTTATCGGCTCTGCTTTCAAAACAGTAAGGTCATTGTTTAAATGAAATTGCCTTTAGGTTAAAGTCAAAATAAGTCAAAATATTGCTCACAGTGTGGGTGGATAGATACAAGTTACACTTAACATTCTAAAAGATCCCATTGATTTCTTCTTTCGATTAACTTCGAAAATTGATTAATTGAGCGAGCGTAGCGAGCGTCTCCACTTGACTCTTATCATTGAGTATATAACCATCCTCAAAGCTCTTATGGCTCGAATGTCTGTTTTTTTTTGTTTTTTTGTTTTTTTTTCTGTTACTGCTTCGATACAGGTCGCACCGTTTCTCTGATCGACCTGAAATTTTGCACACATGTACATACCACCTAGGCGGGTTGCTGTATATTTTTTTTTTAACAAAATCCGATCGTTGGTTATAAAAATAATAATAATAAAAAAAAAATGTTCCGATCGTTATGAAATTTTGCAGGGTCAATAAGTACAACATTCTCTCCTATTTTACAAATTTTCAGCTAAATCGGTAAGACCTTAAGTAGTGTAGATAGAAATTACATTTTAACAAAAGTAACGTTACCATGGCAACGAAAAGTCTCACTATGCACTGCCACCTAGAAGTAATCAAAATACTATCGAGGAAGCAGTGTATTATTTGTTATCAAAGAGTTAAAATAGTTTTCCCAAAGAAATGATGTCAAGGTCCTCTAGATGGCGGTGGATTTTATCCATTCTCTCCTATTTTACAAATTTTAGCTAAATCGGTCAAGACCTTAATAAAGACTTATTGGTATGTAACATTATGGGAATGTCGTACTCGGGTCGTGTTGCACGTACCGGTGCTCGCTCAACAACGCGACGGGACTTGAGTGTTTTCCTAATTAATATAAATAGATCAAAATAAGATGTGGTGAATGAGTATAAGTAAATGAAATATATGTACTTACAAACTTACAATACCGATGATTTACATTAAACGTATCTTCAAGGTCAAGCCCAACAAACCATACAAAATATAAACACACGTGGTTATGAAATTTGCAAGAGTTTGTGTAATTATTATAGTCTACATACACTGGCTTGGTGCCAGACTTGAGAAGACTTGTTTGTGAATAAAATCCCTCATTGTGGTACGACGAATTGATTAGCATAATATGCATTGTGATGTAATTGCAGTTATTAAGAAGGCGTCCATGAATGAACGCTGGAGTTATAATCTAATCGAATAATCAAAAGGTTAGAAAAAGGTTGCAATAAATAAAATGTTTTTGTATGGCATACAATTTAAATTGTTTGTTTGATTGTTATCTAGGTGCCCGTTAGGGCGCCGCAGCCAAGCCGTGGCGCACTACACACTCAAGGCACCTTATAGAGCAAGCAGATTTGGGATGTTTTGAAGGTGTTACCCAGCAGTCAGTTATTTGTTGAGGATCCGTGCTATGAACTTAAAAACAATTGTCATTATCGGAAGGGATTTAGGTGTATGACAACACATGCCAAATTTGATTGAGTTACTTTTATATTATGTTATAGATGACAAAGTAGTAAATTTGTCGCTAAGGTCGACCAGTTATTAAATCTTACAAATGGCACTCATTTATTTAGAGCGGTGGCAACCAACTTTTTGGGATTGACTCTTGACTAGCACCTATCGTGGAAATCGCACATTGAAATACTCACCCGAAAACTTAGTTCTGCTTGTTATGCAGTCAGAGTGGTGCGTGCCCAGTCAGACCTTGATGCAGCTATTAAGTGTATTATGCTGAATTTGAATCAATAATGTCGTATGAAATTGAGTTTTGGGAGGCGACTTCAATAATCGAAATCATATTTTTACCATTAGCCCAGGAGTGGAAGAAAATTTTGTATGGTGTACCCGGACAAAATTCCGAACAAGCTGAAAATTTGCACACATGTTCAGTTCATCATTCTAAACAATAGTTGAAAAGTCCCCTAAGCTCCGCGCGTGCGTCTTGAGATATAGTGACAAAAGGGCGTAAGTGCCAAAAATTTGTTATTTTTCAATTTCAACCATTTTTTTGCACTAATATCTACAAATTATTAAATATTTCTACGAAAGTAAAGTTGAAATCAGTCATAAGCTTCGACCCATGCGTGGCAAAAGGGCGTAAGTGCCAAAAATATGATATTTTCAATAATTTCAATACATTTTAACATACGTATGTGCAACTGCAAATTATTATGTATTCATACGACGGAAACGTGAAATTGATCACTTTTCTTCGACCAGTGTGTCTTGACACATGGTGGCATAAGGGCGTAAGTGACAAAGATATGTTATTTTCAGTTTCAACAAACTTATTGACATTCATATATATGCAAATTATTTAAGTATTCGTACGAGATAAAAGTAAACATCTTCCCCGAGCTTCGTTGCTGGCGTCTTGATAATTGGTGGCAAAAGGGCGTAACTGACATCATAATTCAGTATTTAATATAAAAAGGGCTTTTGACATTCAACTACGTTTATTTTAACATATGAATACCATACAATGGACACTCAATGTAGAATCCATGCATGCTGACTGACTTGCTATGGCCAGCTTGTATGTAAAGAACCATTACAAAATCGTTGTAAGTAGCAGATTAGACATAACCAAATTTATAAAATATTGACCCCAACATTCTCAAACGGCATGCATAGACATAGTTAGGCGAAGATCTGGTGTGTTTTGACCTGGAAAGTTTTAACATATTCAAAGCGTGAAAAACTCATCTCATGTTAAAAATAATAAAACAGATTTTGAAAGGGATTCGAGCAGGAGCTGTGGACAACCTAGCTTGGGCTTGGCTGTCTGTAGTGTCACATCACTGCAGATCATGAGCTGTGACTCTTGATGTAATATAGTGGCAAAATGGCGTGTAACAAAACTAAATAATTCAGTCATATGATTTAAAAATATTTGCTTGTACGTTTGCCAGATTATCAGCCGGCAACATATGAAGACTTGAAGGTCATCATCCTCAAGATAAATCCCAAACATGGCACTTAACTGACATTAATTTGGTGTCCAGTTACCCTGGTCGTACTTAAAAAGTAATACTATGAAAGCGATAGTGAAGCGTAAAGATAGAGTACATGTCCCTTATTTCTTCATTGACAAAAAAAGCATAACATGCTCATCACTCGCATTGAAGTTTATCTGCAACATCAACACTATTTAATAGCATTATTTGGATAATGGTGATCTGAAGGACGCTTTTGGCACAAAGACGACTTTCACTGTTCGACTAAGTCTCCTTTTGTTAAACTACGACAAAATCACATATTATTATTGTCACAGAGTTGCGCGCTCAATCTCCCATATACATTAAACTACCATGCCAAAACATATATTTTCCTGTAAAGTGGTCAAACTTTGCATGTTGTGATTGTGAATAAATGCGGCTCAGTGTGTTCAGTTGTGTTTGACGGACACAGGAGACCTTCTTGTTCCAAGCTGGTAGGAATTACTAAGCTGCAGTTACCAAAAGTAAATTAGTAAATGAAATATATGCAGAAGTTTTTAAGATATAAGTTGGCTTATGTTTTTCTACCGTTTTATCACAATAGATTTTTGCTGTGGTACATTCCGTTTACTTCATTGAGCAGTAGCGCTTCATTTGCAACTGCGTACTGTGAGCTTTAGATTTGATATGCTGCCAGTCCACCAGCACATTTAATAGATCTACCCTTCCATCCCCTCTAAGCTTGATGGCAAACATAGGGGATGTATCATAGTTTGTAGCGTTCAATGCCAGTCGGGCACACATGCAAATCAGTCCGCTATGTACGCGTTCATTTCCCACTCGGACATTTAAAAAATCAAATCGGTATTGAAATATGTTTATTCTATCTTTGCTCATGTGATACTTTAGTCAAGCCCAAGATAGGTTGTCCACAGCTCGTGCTCGAATCCCTTTCAAAATCCGTCTATGCAAGCCGCTTGAGAATGCTGGAGAAAATTATTTTATAGGTTTGGTAGGTTTGGTAATGTCCAGTCTGCTACTTACAAAAATTTTGTAATGATTCTTTACAAACAAGCTGGCCATAGCAAATCAGTCAGCATGCATGGATTTTCAATTGAGTGTCCATTGTTTGGTATTCATATGTTACAATAAACGTAGTTGAATGTCAAAAGCCCATTTTATATAACTTATAATATAGAATTATGATGTCAGTTACGCCCTTTTGCCACCATTTAACAAGACGCCAGCAACGAAGTTCGGGGAAGATGGTTTACTTTTGTCTTTGTATACGAATGTCAATAAGTGTTTGTTGAAACTGAAAATAACATATCTTTGTCACTTACGCCCTTATGCCACCATGTGTCAAGACACACTGGTCGAAGAAAAGGGAACAATTTCACGTTTCCGCCGTATGAATACATAATAATTTGCACATATGTCAAAATGTATTGAAATTGAAAATATCATACTTTTGGCACTTACGCCCTTTTGCCACGCACGGGTCGAAGCTTATGACTGATTTTAACTTTACTGACGTAGAAATATTTAATAATTTGTACATATTAGTGTAAAAAAATGGTTGAAATTGAAAAGAAAACATTTTTGGCACTTACGCCCTTTTGCCATTATATCTCAAGACGCACGCGGCGGAGCTTAGGGGACTTTTCAATTATTGCTAAGAAGGCTATTTTGAGCTAGTGTGCACATTTTCAGCTTGTTGTTGTTGTTGTTGTTATTTGCAGTTGCACATACGTATGCCAAAATGTATTGATATTGAAAATATCATACTTTTGGCACTTACGCCCTTTTACCACGCACGGGTCGAAGCTTATGACTGATTTTAACTTTACTGACGTAGAAATATTTAATAATTTGTACATATTAGTGTAAAAAAATGGTTGAAATTGAAAATAAAATATTTTTGGCACTTACGCCCTTTTGCCACTATATCTCAAGACGCACGCGGCGGAGCTTAGGGGACTTTTCAACTATTGCTTACTAGGCTAATCTGAGCCTGTGTGCAAATTTTCAGCTTGTTCGGAATTTGTCCGGGTAAAAGTCTCCACTCCTGGGCTACATACAGAAGTGTGCAATTAGAATTCTTGGCTGTGCTGTAAGGGACCAGCATGCAAAACCGATAATCATTCAATTAAATGTCCTGACTTTTTACTGTTATTACATATTACAAAATTGAATTTGCAGGACTATCCCAAACACGATTCAATTCATAGCCATGACACAAGAAGTAAATACGATCCCTATCAAGACAAAAAATAATAATACAATACCCAGTTAAATTCCGACTTCATTAATTATAAATTGTATAGCAAATTACCAACTTTTATAAATTATATCACAGATTTACGATCCTTGAAATAGAGCTTAAAATCATTTTTCTTATCGCTAAAGCCTACTTTAGCATTAATGAATATTTAATGAATAAGTTTTGATTCATAACCCGTTAGTAATATAATTATTTATTTATACGTGTAAGTAGTTTGTTTATTGGGTACTGTTTAAGTTGCTTTGTATTGTTTTGAGGATTGTTTCATTTGTTTCTTAATGTTAAATATTTGTGCTACTTTTTTATGGTAAGATTTTGGAATGAATAAATGAAATGAAATGAAAATGAAGTGTAGCCTACAGTTACGAAGAAACAATTACAATATTATACTAGAATTAGGATTATCTTGTTATCTTGTGTTGTTATTAACCTGTAGGTTCGGGTTCTATCCCCATTCCCTGCAAATTTTTATGCCAGTTGCTCTTTCAAGACGGTATGGTATGTGATTTTTTTACTCATTATGTGAATCATTGAAGGCTATTCGACCGCGTTTTTTCTATTTTCCAAAATATGCTACCAAGTCAAATTATAGTGAATGGCTTTGAAACATGGCTAGTTTAGAAAATCTAAACTATTTTCTCAAATTTTTCTGATTCGGTACACGGCCAATATCGCCATCTCAAAATAATTTCAAACTTCAATTCGCTAAGACACACCATTCAACGTAGGGTGTTGTGCTTTTGTGACATTAATTTTCAACTAGTTTTCTAGAGGCTGACTGCGATTCTTTTTAACAATTGTCTTTCAGCGAATTTTTTCGTTTGGCGGTAAAAATCGGTACAAAGCTACAAAGGTTCTGTAAAAAAAATCATTACAATCGATAAAGCATGTAGATGTTATAAGTCGAAGAAAATGTTTAAAAACTAGGCCGCTTCGCGAATGCTTTTTTCAGTCGCGTTGATGGATGAGCTTTTTTGGAATATTTTCTGTCCAATGATTACGTTTCTTAGTGAAATCTCATTACTTTTTCAATAGTAACTTGAAATTTCTTGTTAATTATACACCTGTAAAAGGCTTATATGAAAACCTTTATTTCTATGAATTTTGACCTTTTTTTTCAACTTTTTCTTTCAAGAGGCACTACATTACCATAATCTTTGTCAATGTAAAATATGAACGTTGTAGCCCTACCAGTTTGGTCAGAATCGGCCCAAATATCACGAAAATATCGTATTAAAAACCGGGGAAAAAATCGTAAAAGTACGTTTGCTATAAGAAATATTTTTTTAAATGTCTCTAAAATCATAACATATATAATTTCAGTGATTGTAACGTACCCATAAAGTTTCATCAATATCGGAGTAGCCATTTGCCAAATATCACGAAAATATCTCATTAAAAAAGAAAAAAAATCGTAAAAGTACGATAATCATGAGAAATATTTTATCGATTGTACCCAAAAACGTGGCAAGTCTATGTTTAGAAATTTCCAAGGTCCCCTCCAATTTTCATCAAGATCGCATATGTCGTTTGTCCGGTAGAGAGCGAACAAACATACAAAAAAACTAACAAAAAACACCCGAGCTTTTTTTCTTGGGGTAACGAAGTGAAAACAATAACAAAAGTGAAATTATTGAAGTACGCTTCGTTCATCCAAAAAAACGAAAAATTGCGATTTTCATTAGAAATTATTTTTCGATTGCGCTCAAATTTCTCACCAATATAGTAACTCATAACAATAAGGTTCTGTGAAAAAATCATTACAATCGGATAAAGCATGTAGGTGTTATAAGTGGAAGAAAGTTTAAAAAATCGAAAAAAACTAGTTAAATTGTGATTTTCATGAGAAATAATTTTACGATTGCGCTAAAAAAAAGTGGCAGTTCTAACTTCAGAGATTTCGAAGGCCTCCAAAAAATTTCATCGCAATTGGAGTACCATTTTAGCCGGAATCGCAGACAGACAAAAATACTAAAAGGAAAAAATATTCCGGATTTTTTCTCCAGTGTATTGAAATGGAATCTTCGCTTTGCTCGCTACGCTCATCTAATGAGATAGCCGTCCGATTTTAGCAACCTTTTGCCATTTAAAAGGTTTCAGATTTGCATACTTAGCTATATTCGAATTAACTACTTTTTAACTTCGCCAATGTCTTCATTCACACATAATGTGCATTATACGTCAGAAACAAATCAACGGAAATCTCTTACCGACACCACCGAATCTCACTCGACGAATCTCGGATTCGTTCTAAAAGCACCTTTAAAGACACACTAAGCTAGCAACCATCGGTTGGGCAAGGATTGGACGCCCTGTCCTATTTATTTCACTACAAAATCTGGCCTTATTGATTTCTTAATTGGAAGTAAGCCCGCGCTAAGGTTATACCGTGTTTGGTGAATCCTATTCAAACCTTGTTCTAATATTAACTATACGCCCTAGGCTCAGTGTTCCCAATATGCAAAATGCTAAAGGAAAATAGGGCCGCCATGTTTCCTCACAGGCTGTTAGATGACGTCAGCGAGTGATAGCTCTGTGAATATTAGCGACGCCAGAACGAACCGAATATTCACGAGCGAGTCGATAACGTAGGTATCTTCTAGATCCCTTGATCGCGGCTGTACGCTCTTGACCAGAAGTAAATCAAGGGCTAGGTATTGAAGATATAAACTAGATACCCTTCAAATAGCGTTGTATTGGTGTACATACTAGACCACAATATTCACACTCCACTCACACACACACTCAAATATTAATTATTGCCTATTGTTTCTAAGACCGGGACCCTACAAGAGCCAAGTTATTAAATCTAAATATACATTATTCACAATTAAAAACAATACAATGTAACAATCATTTTTATTATACAGTACGCAAACAAGCATTTAAAAAATAAGAAGTATAGAATAGCAGATCATCCTTATCTGTTGCCACGTCCAACTCTGCGTTGGGTCTGCATTGAAGACAGGCCTCTCCATCTTCTTCTGTCCTGCCACCCTCTCCTTCCACCACATTCCAGTCTCCTCCTTGCTGTTTAATATCTTTTCTCACACTATTCTGCCATTGTTGTCGTGGTCTGCCCCTAGGTCTCCTACCTAGAATTTCCAATTCCATCATCCATCTTGGTAATCTCGCTTCTTCCATCCGTTTGAAATGTCCGTACCACTTTAATCTTCTTTCTCCAATTCGCTCCATTAAATTCCTCACGCCTACTTGATCTCGGATATCCTCATTCCGTATTCTGTCCGGTCTAGTCATACCTACAATGCTTCTCAAAAACTTCATACCTACAGCCTGCACAAGGCTCTCATCCACTGTTGTCATATTACAAGTCTCTGCTGCATGTCAGTATTGGAACAAAGTAGGTATGGTAGATATGTACATATGATGAGGCAGTGGTACATATCAAAACGCGCGACACTGAAAGTGCAAGATGGCTAAAGAAATATTTATAAACACGTCTTAAAATAATTTAATTCAACATTTAGAGGAAAGGGGATTTGAGTGATTAGTATAATAACATTGTCTTGATGTATCATAAGTGTGTTAAGGGGAATCCCTAGACCTAAATATGATTTCTAAAGAATACAATGAAGACGTCTGAAAAGTTAGTAGAATACTGAGCAGATTGAGCAGATTGTTTATTTTTTGAAATTTATTTGACGGGGCTTTACCTCAGAATCAACCATAATTTTCAAATTGTCCGAATCAATCAATCTAGTTTAAAATTGAATTTTTAGCAATGTGTTTTGTTTGTTAATTATTTCTACACTCCTTTATCTACATTCTTAATATAACTGAATTTCTGTAGTTTCTGGCGTTGCACGATTTTCTTTCGTTAAACGGTACAAAATTTGAAATTGTACCGGCAGGTGACAAAAATCGTGCTACGCAATTTGTTTTAGAAAACCATAAATTATATTTAGGTTGTAATGATAAATGAGTGTAGAAATAATATACAAAAAACCACTGATAAAAATTCAATTTTGAACAAGCTGGATTGATTTGAACAATTCGAATATAATTGAGGATTCTGAGGTTATGTCCAGTAAAAAAAAAATCAAAAAAATAATGTGCTCTTTTAATAAGTTTATTTTACATTCTATTAACTTTTCACGTCTTTATTGCATTGAATGCATGCAAATCATATTTTGGTCTAGGGATTCCCCTTTTTGTAAAGATGCATGGTTAATTTCACTTTTGGGACGTATGCACATTGCCAATGTGACCACATATAACATAATAGAGATAATATATAATAAACACTCATCTATCGTAAAAGTATTCGTACTCCACATTTGTTTTTTGTCAGTAATGTGTAAGTTTGACCGTACAGTCGCATTTTAAGTTGTCATAAATTTCCAGCATAGTGAGACGCACTTACGAGTCGACTGTCACATATTTAGATCAAACATAATATAAAATACGAATTTATAGGACACCTTAATATTTCGACCCGATTAATTTAAATTTTGCAAACGTAAAGGAAATGTAAGTTTGATTTGTGAGTAAGTAATTATTGGTTAAAGGTATAAACTATCACATTTTTTGTAATTAGGTTTATTTATTTATTTATTTATTTATTTATTTATTTATTTATTTATTTATTTATTTATTTAACGTCTATCCTATTCAGTTATAAAAACTGATTTACAAAGGAGGACAACTAAATAAATCTAATTACATAGATGCAGACACAACAATGAACTTTGAAATAGTAATATTACAACAATGCATTAAATACTCAACAAATTTGATAACAAATAAAAAGGATATTAAATGCAATTTATGAATGAATCGAATATATAAAAAAGGGGGTGGGGAATGAAAAGAAAAGAAAAAAGAAAAGAAAAAAAAGAAAAAAGGAAAAAAAAGGAAAAAAAGAAAGAAAAAAGAAAAAAGAAGAAGAAAAAAAAAACATTAAAAAAGAAAAACGAAAAGAAAAAACTGATTTATTAGACGATCCCACTCAAACGAATATGAGGTTTGCCAAAAATCAGGAACAGCAAATCAGGGAGTAATCAATCTTTCGCGGAAGAAGCCACCGAACGCGAATCTTCATTCTTGTGTTCAACCATCATTCTTGTGTTCAAATCTTGATAACAATTAAGTGCAAAAGATCTTGACTCTAATATATAATTATGTCAGATATATAATTATTTAAAATTGTTCAAGTCAAAAACTGATCATAGCAATGATACAGGACACCTAACTCAAGTTGCAAGTTCCACCAGTGGGCGGCAACCAGACAATCTAGGCAGAAAAATATCAATTGAAAATACATTGAATACATCAAAATCAAAGCAATAATAAACAAACAAAGAGAACAGCAAAATCATAAATAAGAACATATGAAGATAAATTAACATTACATAAACATAGAGACAATGCGACAATACATAGTCATGTTAAATGTCAAGAATAAATAATTGTTGGGAATACTTATAATAAAAAATAAAAATAAATAAAAAATAAAAATAAATAAATAAATAAATAAATAAATAAATAAATAAATAAGTAAATAAATAAATAAATAAATACACAAGTTTGTAATAATAGTCATTTGGTGACGACGTTAAACTGCTAAAGGGGGCCGAGGCAACAATAAAACACATGTTTTTATGATTTTTATGATAGCGAAAGCATATCACAATATTATTGTTATATTTTCGTTGGTGTACATTGCATGTATCGATACAAACGATATAATATATAAACATAAACAAAACAATATTGAAAAACATAACTTACAATCACAAGACTATTCAACTAGTCAGATAATGTTATCATGAATTTCATATTATATTCACAGCGAATAGTAATGTAAGTGCGTTACAAGTGAAGTCTTGGGCAGATACAATAATAAAGAAATCAATATAACACAATACTATATATTATTTATGATTTGTATACATTTTTTGTAAATGGAACTTTTTTTAAATCGTACCTTGAACATCAGTAACAACGATAACTTAATTACAAATTTTGTTTATTACCGATATATTTAGTTTTAAACGCTGATGAAATAGTAAAGAATCAAATCGTAGATTAAAGCGATTGTAGGGTAATATTATAATATGAAAGATGATAATATATAATGTTATAATAATGAATAATTAAGATGACGCGGTACCAAATTGTGAAATTTGAGCAATTTTACGTTTAGTTTTAAATACGAAGTGGAATTAACTGTATGTAGCCATCATTTTAGCTACACAAAGTGCCAAAGAAACCATTCACAGCCATAACAAAGAATATTTAATAAAATATTGAATAAATTATAAATACACATAAATAATATGATATAACATATTTGTTATAGTTACATATTTCATTTCCTTTTTTGTTATAAAGGTCCAGCTATACTCCAAGATTTCATAACACCACCAATCTCAAAGAAAAAAATTGTGGATGAATTCATTTGGTAGAGTTTGAATAATTCTTCTTTTAAAGGTACATGTAGTTTGACACACAAAATACCACCAATCTCAAAGAAACTGCAACATAATTACAAGATTGTTGTAATGTTTTGCCGATTCAATCTTGTAAGGAAATACGTCAATGGCGGCCGATTCTGTTAAATTTCTAAATATTTAACATCGGACGACTAAGTAATGTCAACTCCGGATCGTTCGAGGACCTTGTCACCTCGAAATACGTACAGGACTGTGCGATAACAAAGACACGATCGATAAAAACTATTGATTCCAGCAACCACTGACAGAAGAATTTAAAGGGAAAAATGACGCAAAATGCAATATGTCCATCAACGACAAATTACAAAATATCTAATTATATCAATACAAACAATCTGCTGGTGCAACACGCAATATCTACCATGCTATTTGACGAGAAACGTGGATTTGTGTTGCAAAAAACCAATAAGTCCCAGTTAAAGGCTGGGTTATTGTTGTTATTGCATGTTTGTTTTTTATCTTGATGGAATAATTGCATTTTGTGTTGTTGCTCCTCTTTGAAATTAATCTAAGTAATATCAACTAATAATATGAAACAATCAGTTGATTAACGATTGAAATTTCAATTAGTATCACTTAATCTGGAAATGTTAGCTATTTGCATCAATTCACATCAATTGACAGTTTGCCAATAGATCATTGACCAAGTTATTTAATAATATATATCACATGACATCAACTCATCTCAATTAGTAAAATGTTTGTTTCTAATATTAGTTGATATCAAAGATTATTTATTTAGTTTATTTATTTATTTTATATTTTTTTATTTATTTATTTATTTAACGTCTATCCTATTCAGTTATGAAAACTGATTTACAAAGGAGGACAACTAAATAATCTAATTACATAGATGCAGAAACAACAATAAACTACATTTTCGTAGCTATTTGAAATAGTAGCATTACAACAACAATGCATTTAAACACAACAATTTTGGTAACAAATAAAAAAAATATATTATATGCATTTAATGAATGAATCAAATATAAAAAAGGGTGTAGAATGAAAAGAAAAGAAAAGAAAGGGGGGGGAAAAAGGAAAAAAGAAAGAAAAAGACAAAGAAAAGAAAAAGAAAAAAAAAGAAAACATGGATAGTATAATTTAACATTTAATTTGTCGTGAATGGCACTTTTTGCTAGAGATTCCAGAAGCATATTAGTCTGATATCATCTTCTGTGACGAATGTTCTTCAGATCCATGCCATAAAACCATTTCAGCAGGGCGGTATTTTTCTATTGTAAATGCTAGTATGTCCATTCATCTTTCCTATTAAGACCAAATACTGTAATAGACGCTTCGCTTAATACAGGAAACTGGCCGGTAAAACGGGAGACAAGCGACAGCAGCGCTCCAAGCGTCGCTGGCGTGCTCGCACTACTTGTTTATCTATGCAAACCATGCTAGTTTCTTACGATTTGTGTCGCTAAATGTGAAAATACCATGTCTGGAGGTATTTGTGTCGTTTTTTGACTGTAATAATTATGAAGTGAAGAGTAGGACATTGTCGTATTTTCGATTTCAGAAGAACCCTGAGCTGAGATGTAAGATCTATGAAATCAAATGTTTTCCTCGGCCCTTGCAATTTGGTTCTAGGCTAGGCCGTCACCCGTAGTCTAGGGCCATTGAAATATTAAAATACACAAAGCTAGTGCTAGGTATTATTTCTTTATGTTCCCTTGGCTAGGGGGCAAGCTTATAATAATTCTCCATATTATCCCTAATATTCTTCCATTCTTGTGCGGATGCAAAGTCCCTGAATATTATTATATTTTGAATTATTATTACTTAGTAAAGTAATAACCATTAGAGAATGGGGAGGAACTACTATTTTATTTTATATAAATATAAAACTTTTTAGGATTCATTGATTTTTAAATTTCATGTTTATTATTTTATTTATTTGTTTGATATTATTTGTTCCATTATTTCTTACTTGATTTTATAAAATTTCATTATTGTTTATATATTTATTTGAAGTTTATTCTACCTGTAAGTTTGTGCGGGTTATAGTATGTTTATTCTAAAAGACTAAATTTGTATTGATTTATTTATTTGCAGTATTTAATTTTATTAATCAAAGTAATTTGGAATTAGTGAATGTTGTAGTTGTGTTGGCTAGACGAGGGGCTCAAGTAAATATTTTTAGTTAAGTAGTATGATGATTATCTATGAAAGAAAGTTAAATCTCTTTGGGTGAAATTTTAAAATTAACTAGGAAACTTCGCAAAAACTTTTTCAGGCGCGTTGTTGGATGAGCGTTATTTTTTTTAGCGGAAAAAGGGTAAAATTGCGATTTTCATGAGAAATTATTTTTCGAAATTGCGCTTAAATTCCACACCAATATTATATTAATTCATAAAATTAAGGTCCTGTAAAAAATCATTACAATCGGGTAAAGCATGTGGGGGTTATAAGTCGAAGAAATGTTTTTAAATCGAAAAAAATCGTAAAATAGCGATTTTTATAAGAAATAATTTTTCAATTGCGCTAAAAAAAAAGTGGCAGTTCTTAGTTCAGAGATTTCAAAGGTCTCCAGAAAATTTCATCACATTTGGAGTATCGGTTTAACGGAATCGTGTTAACAGACAGAAAAAAAGAAAACATTTAGGATTTTTTTATCCAGTGTAGTGAAATGGAATCTTCGCTTCGCTCGCTACGCTCATGCAATTAATTTCTGAAATTGTTTTTGAAGCTATGAAATTTAAATTTTAAACTAAATTAAATTTTAATTTTGTATTCAGCTTGTAAACCTCTGTCCTCAGAATGTCCTATTAGGGTTAATGAATTTTCTTAATTCTTTATAAAGGAATGATGTCAGGTGCCTGCAAAGCCCAAAATAATAGTGGGCAACCCCCAAAAATCATAACTTCATCATTGATTATTTCAGCCATAAATATAAACCCTTCCGAGTGTGGAAAACCATTGGAAAACTATCGAGAAATCGTTAGCCATTGAACTGGCAAACTCCCAAATTAGAGCATTGTATGCTAGCATTGAGCTACTTCCAAGGATTTCTTTGCGAAGCATGAACTATGCAACAATGATGGTAGGGCTAATTTTTTTCATGTCAAATTTCTTAGGTAGGCTTACATACTTAAAAGTATATCATCTTACTCTTTAGCAACTGTATTTGTCTAGTTTCATGTTTATTTTAATAAATATAATAAATAAATGCTTTTTCCTTCATGCTATCACCAACACATCTCATTTTGGCATAACAAGAGCGATGGAATGTGAATGGTATTTAGTAGACCTACCGCCAACCTAGTTATTCTGACTTATGAGTTAATGAATCAATGTATGTTTGTATGATCAATGTAGATAAAGAAACTAAACTAAATTACAAAACAAAAACCCACCAAGTATTGTGAGTTACCTCCTTGCTTGTCATAATGTGAACATAAATGCGTGACATACTAAACGGGCATTTGATTTGAGGTGTTAACTAACAGTTTCCGAAAAACGTTTTGTATAAAACCTGAAACGTCCCACCTGATACACTGAAACCTGCAAAATGTAGGTAAGAAACAGCGTTAACACACGCCAGGATTTGAAACTCGCGGTCAACCAGCACGCCAGCGCCACCGGGAGCGCTGACGAGCTTGTTTCCTCTCCACACAATAGAAAAGGGGCGGAGTTTCCTGTATTAGCGAAGCGACTATTACAGTATTTGTTAAGACATCAGTACTGAATTCATCTTCTAGCTCTGTAGCTGTCAATGGTTGTGCTTCAGATACAGAAGACAGGGCATCGCCGTATCCCTTGTCAACTGGTGTTTCTTCCTTGAAGCGGCTGGTGCGTCCATTCATCTTTCCTGCCGAGACTTGTAAACTTGATTCACCGTCAGGGTCAGATGCTGTTAGTGCTCGCGTCTCTGATTCATGGAGACAGGTGGTCAGGATGTCAGCGTAACTCTTGTCCACAGGGACGGGCGTGTCTAAGCAGACAACGACGTGCTTCGACTCGTAACGTTTCTCGATGCAGACGAACCACATAACGGCGACGAACTGTAGAAAACACAAAATTTGTTGGTTAAAGCAAATGTATTTTGGGGATCTGAACATCTATAGACATTCTTTCAGGTTTAAAACGTGATATGTCGTTGATTTGACTGAAAATCATTGTTAATTTTTATCAGATATTGTATAAAATATGATATTAAATTAAGACAACCTGAAAATATGCCCACAAAATGAATTTAATAGTTAATCAAATTGTTAATCAAATGATTGTTTCAAATTAATTGATATGAAAATTACACATGGATAGATCATTTTGAATTCAATTTATTGAGGTTTGATTAGGTGAAAGTCTACTTATGACAATATTTTGTCATTGAACAGGCCTCATCTAGTTTTGCACAATAGTAATTTTTATCACTTTCGAAATCAAGTAAAATAAATAACAGATAATTAACACACTAATGTCTTCAGTCACTTTTTCACGCACCCACAATAATTATATTTACACGTACACTCTCAACTCACACAATCATACACTCAAACATACAACATCACTCAAATACATTCATTTTTGTATTATTTTTATAGTCATCTTTATGTATAACTAATTCTGTATTGTATTTTAACGCTTTGCATTGTTTTGTTTTGTTACCCTAAGGTAAATTGCACACTTGTGGGACATTGTGTCCTGTTGTGTTGTAATGTAGCCACAAATAAATAAACAAACAAATACACAGGCATGTATTAAGTTGTTAGACGTTAGGTCCAAAACGGGTCTATCCTCCCCACATCCCTTAAGCTAGATGTCTCACAAATGAGCCATTTTAGCGGGCTTTGTAATGTTGCATGGCAGTTTTTTTAGAAAATGTAGACAAGAACGCTCGCATAAATTTTGGCAGGGGGGGGGCAGAGCCTCCCAACCATAGCGCTGCAGGCGAAAATTTTGAAAATCAGGTTTTTAGAAAACGTTTGGTGGGTTTTAGAAAAACGAAGTGTGCTGAATACAATACCAAAATTATGTAGTTTTTGTGCGAAAACCTTCAAAATATTTTACCTCCCATTTTTTGTACTTCAGATGGCTTCAGATTCCTAACATTGAGTTGGACGGTTATTAGCTTTTTTCCACTGAGATAATCTGACTTTTCCCCTCACATCTTGCTTTCGCAAGGTCAAAACTCGCATTATTCCATGGAGTGGTATTCTTTTCAAAACTCAAGACGAACTTTTGCAGTAAAATACCCATAAGCTCATCTCGTAGAAAATTGGCAACAATTAAATTTAACAAACGTTCATCAGTAAAGAAATCGACTTTCCATGCACATTTTAAATACTACAAGTTTAATCATAAATCCACACATCAAATGAGGGCAAATTAGCACTTCCGTTTGCTAGGGGTCGGGGGAGGGGGGGCAACTGCCCCCCTTTCCCCTCCTGCGGGCGACCATGAATGTAGATACGAGGTTTTGCCACTTAGGTATCGTTATCTCAATCGTAACCCAAACTTACCAACAAAGCGTGGACGGCGACGACGAATAGCGAGGCCTGCCTGAAGCCGACAGCATCGAACAAGATACCCGCTACAGACGGACCTATGAAAGCACCGAGGGCAAACGATGACCCGTAGATGCCAGAGACAATGGCGTAAGTGTTGATGTCGTTAGGATTACCATATTTGCTGGAATATAAAATACAAGCATGCATTTTTGGATGAGCGAAGCGAAGACTTCAATTTCACTGACCCCCCAAACAAATTAGCTCCGTTTTTTTTTTTTTTCCTGTTTGTTCGCTCTCTACCGGACAGATGGCATAATTAGGCGATCTTGATGAAAATTGGAGGAGACCTTCGAAATCTCTAAACTTAGACCTGTCACGTTTTAAGGTACAATCGAAGAAATATTTCGCATGAATATCGTACTTTTACGATTTTTTTCTGTTTATAGTGCGATATTTTCGTGACATTTGGGTCGATTCTGACCTAACGGGTGGGGCTACAACGTTCATATTTAACATGGACATTAAGGTTATGGTGATGTAGTACCTTTTGAAAGAAAAAGTTGGAAAATTTAACCAGAATCTATAGAAATAAAGGTTTTAATATAAGTTTTATTAACAAGTAACAATAGAAACTTGTCAACAATCACCTACAATGCGTACAAAAATCAAGTCTTCAGGCCTCCAGATATTTTACATTCTTACTACCATAGCAATTAGTATTAAATTAAAAAAATTATCCTAATTTAACAAAAATGATTTTGCAATAGAACTTGAAGAAGTAAATCCCACGCATACTTAAAACAAAAAGCCTTACTCGTGGACGTATTTTTTCATGATCCTGTAATATACCAAAAAAATGTTTATTTAATCTATAAGACGGGAATCTCAGCAATAAACACATTTGACATTTTTAAACATTTTAGAAATCACAATATAGCCAAACCTTATACCCAATCAAAATAATTAAGATTTTAAAATGGTCCAAGCTCATGTTTACCCTTGTATACATTTGCGCAATGAAGCACTCTTAAGATACAGGTTGTGGCAGAGCAAGTACACAAGTAAGTTTTCAAAATATGTTTAACAAATTACTAGTTTCGGTTCGGAGTGTGCACAGTATTTTAATCATTTTAGCAATAAGCATACGATTTATAAATATCTTACACTTCTCGGCGGCCATTTCGCATGTGGCCGACACAAAAAAAATGATGGCTTAATCAAAAGCCATCTTCTTATCTAATAATTAGGGAGCGGATGGTTCAGGATATCTCCTTTTTTCTATTGGTAAATACATGCCTGGAAAATAGTAATATGTATGTTTCAAGTGTAAGTGATGCCAAAAATATGCATTTTATTTTGCCTTAAAATGCCTATTTACATTATTTCATGAGTAAAGGTCCTTTTTGGGCATTTTTAAGGTACTATTGTCCTATTTTGATATAATTTGCTAAAACGGTTGCAAAACGTGCGAGTGCAGTGTCGAGCTTGCCACATTATCGGGCCAAGCATACGCAATGATTTGTTTGTTGTCGAATACTGTAACCTGGGATGAGTCAGAGATGTTTAGGAAGCGGGTTGGCAATGCCAGCCAAAAATTACGTTTTTAATTTTTCATCTTCTGTTTGATATATCAACAAAACTATTCCCCTCTCCCCTCTCCATGAAAATATATTGGTGTAACTGTAATAAAACATTACTGAAAGTAAAAAAAAAACAATAAAATTCAATTAAATTCAATGGGTCCTTTGTTGTTTTTTAAGGTCCTTTTTTGGTGTTTTAAAGGAACTATTTGCCTGATTTTTCTCACTTTGAAAGGTCCTGAACATCCGATCCCTACTTATAATTAATAAACGACATTAAAATTATGTTACAAAGGCAAAAATTATTATTTCAAAAGTTATTTTATTAGGCTATACACACTCATTTGAATTAAAACAAATACATACAAATATATTTTTTAACATAATCAATTGCTTTAACAGTTGGCAATATTGTTAAAATACAAAGGAGCAATGAGAGTTAACTTCAATACCATTACAGCAACAAAATAACAAGTACACAGACTAACATCTCCTAACAGTTTTTCATTCTGCTGTCACTGGATACAACACACAAGAACAAGACAAGTACAAGTACACAACAAGAACAACAACATTTGATATGTTGAAATGTGTGCCTTAATATCTTGGGTGCGTCAAGATTCTTTATTTTTGAATACGTTGAAACTTGACAGTATTTGTATCGGCAAACACATAAATTCGTTAAACGCAAGAAATTAAAGATACATTTTTCAAAGTAACAACATTATTATGTTTTGCCAAAGGTAAGTGTAATCTACAATTTTAAAAAATCACGACATCCAATCTAATACTTTTTGCTAAAAGGACCAACAAAAATGCTGCAATATTGGGAGTATGCATGAATGAAAAAAGTAAAAAAATATATTATTGGTCTTCTCAAAGATATAGTCTTAATCCAAAACTATTGTTTATAGTTAGTTTGGATCACATTATTTCCCCGTACAACCTTAAAGCTGTAATCACACACTAAATGTAATAAATAATCGCTTGAGTGAGTTTTGCCGGCCACATCTTTTATGGCGTAAGTTCTCAACCACATACTTTCCACTCAATGCTATACTCACATGGCAGAGTTGATGGCGTCCACGAAGGCTGGCACAAACATGAAGGACATCCCTAGACCATCCAGCACTAGACCGAACCCAATCATCCACAGGGACCTGAAACAAAACACGGCTTACAACATGTTCATAGCTGCATTGTGAGATTTTAAAGTTTAGCCATTCGATTGTATAAATTCAAAAATATAAAAAATTATAATGCCTTAATAAACTATTCGTTGCATTCTACAAGTACTACCCTAGTACATATGTAAATTTATATTATCAATATTGATAACTAATCAATTTTTACTAATACTTGGAATTAACAATTTGCATTTCAAGCATCATTTTACATCAATTGAAAGTTTTCCAACAGATAATTTGACCAAAGTATTCAACAAATTACATCACTTCACATCAACACTCATCTCGATTGGTTACATTTTCAGAACAAGAGATGTTAATGTTCATGCTTTGACTTGGTATTCAATTTATTTTATCGTAAATAATTAACATTTTTGCTAGGGAAACCACTCATTGTTCACTCTCGCCGTTTTAGAACTAAATAGAAGGCAGGTATGTATTGCACTAGGGCTGGGCTACATTCCACTATCGATATCACACGAACAGTTTCATGTCGATATTGATAATAATATATTGAAATTGTATCATTTGATTGCTGTTGATTGATAAGTTGATTGATTGGATGTTGCTAAACGTCTCATATTAATGCACTTTGGCTATTCGAGACGATGAGTGGAGATAGATGAGGATGAAGTATGAACAGAAGGGAGGGGGAAACCCGGTACCGGCACGTAGCCTACTTCTTTCGAAAAGTACCAAGGGGACCAACGGCTTAACGTCCCATCCGAAAGGACGGTGTAACCTTGACAGTCATATAGGTTCCTCCACTAACCCGGACTGCCGAGCAGACGTCGAGGAGAACGAAGCCGTTATACTACCTCTCGAACCATCCATCTGCTCTAACCAGCGATATACGTGAATTTCAGGGCAGAGCGGTCACCCACTCTACCCCTGACCACGCCCAAGTGGGAACCGGTTAGACTACCTCGGCTAAACCACTGGCTTTGATTGATGTTTGTAAATTATTAGCTCAATGCACATTATTCATGACTGAAGAAATATCAAAATCCTTCTGTCATGTGTTCATCACTACATCATAGAGAAAACACTCATTACTCACGTATTGAAAGGTGTGAAAGGCATCGGCCCAATGAGCATAAAACTTGCTATCGTAAGGAAACTACCCAACATGATCATAAGCTTAGTGTTGAAGTTCTTGTCGCAGAGAATGCCCACCAGGGGCGCCACGAGCGTGTAGACGGCGCCACTGATGACGAACATTGCGCCGAGAGCAGTCGGAGAAAGAAGAAACTGGAAGGAACACAATGTGCGAGTTTAACAGAGAATGCCCACCAGGGCGCAACGAGCGTGTAGACGGCGCCACTGATGACGAACATTGCGCCGAGAGCAGTCGGGGAAAGAAGAAACTGGAAGGAACACAATGTGCGATGTTAACAGAGAATGCCCACCAGGGGCGCAACGAGCGTGTAGACGGCGCCACTGATGACGAACATTGCGCCGAGAGCAGTCGGAGAAAGAAGAAACTGGAAGGAACACAATGTGCGATGTTAACAGAGAATGCCCACCAGGGGCGCAACGAGCGTGTAGACGGCGCCACTGATGACGAACATTGCGCCGAGAGCAGTCGGAGAAAGAAGAAACTGGAAGGAACACAATGTGCGATGTTAACAGAGAATGCCCAACCAGGGGCGCAACGAGCGTGTAGACGGCGCCACTGATGACGAACATTGCGCCGAGAGCAGTCGGGGAAAGAAGAAACTGGAAGGAACACAATGTGCGATGTTAACAGAGAATGCCCACCAGGGGCGCAACGAGCGTGTAGACGCGCCACTGATGACGAACATTGCGCCGAGAGCAGTCGGAGAAAGAAGAAACTGAAGGAACACAATGTGCGATGTTCATTGACTGGAAATAAGAACCTTACGACCTATTAATGTGTAAAACTAGGAAAACGCTTAAGTCCCGCCGCGTTGTTGGATGAGCGTAATTGGTGCATTGAGCTGCCATGTGTTATGCGAATTTTCGGTTGTTCTGTGGCAAAATCATTACTAAGTTGAAATTTTTTTTAAATGAAATGAAATTAAATTAAAAATTAACTTAATTTTTTTAATTTTTTTTAATAAATCGTAATTGTTAAAAAAATCGTAAAATTGCGATTTTCATAAGAAATAATTTTTCGATTGCGCTCAAATTTTACACTAATATATTAATTCATAAAATAAAGGTTCTGCGAAAAAATGATTACGATCGGATAAAGCATGTAGGTGTTATAAGTCAAAGAGTTGTTTAAAAAAAGAAAAAACCTGTAAAATTTCGATTTTTATGATAAATATTTTTTCAATTGTCTCAAATTTACAAAAATATCAAATCTAAATAAAGGTTCTGGCAAAAATCATTAACATCGGATAAAGCATGTAGGTGTTATAAGTCGAAGAAATTTTTTAAAAATTGAAAAAAATCGTAAAATTGCGATTTTCATGAGAAAAAAATTTCCGATTGCGCTCAAAAACGTGGCAGTTCTAAGTTCAGAGATTTCGAAGGCCTCCATAAAATTTCATCGCAATCGGATTATCGGTTTAGCCGGAATCGTGTGGACAAACAGAAAAAAAAAAAAAAAAACATTCCGGATTTTTTTCTCCAGTGTAGTGAAATGGAATCTTCGCTTCGCTCGCTACGCTCATCCAATTACGTATGTCAAAAACTTGAAAATCACAGGTACCACATCCCTTGCAAAAATTTAAATTGACTAGCAATTGATATCCAACTGATAACTACTTATATTTGGAATCATCGATTTGTTTGCAATTTACATCACTTGATCGAGAGATGATACCAAATTTTTATATATTTTTTTTTATGGTACGAATAGAGCTTGTACATTTTAGACAAAATACATTTTGAAATACAATAAATTAAGATGAGTTGATGTCAAGTGATATCAATTTGATGAATATTTTGGTCAGGTGATCTATTGGCAAACTGTCAACTGAGGTGAAATGATGCAAATTGATAACATTACCAGATAATGTGGTAATATTTTAAATGTTATCAATAGAAGGTTACAAATATAAGTTGCTATCAATTGGTGTTATCAATTGATAATCAATTAAAGTTTTACTGGGGATTGATCACAAGCAAAATTAGCATATTAAGTTGCTATTGGGAAGTCCTGAGTTCAAATCCGTGGTGCAAAGACTAGCGCTCTAGCAATGAAAATCATGCCTTGCACCTTTTCTCAAGTTCAGACATAGGTCGAAGACGGTGATGCACTGAAGAAGAGATGTTATTTCTCGATTTGGTTAGTCGGGAAACACTCCCGTAGGTGGAATTGTTAATATTTATATTTCAAGACCACCGCCCGTGCACATTATAACATCAGTAAATTGTTTAGGGAATTGAATATCTCCTTGGAGCTTTTTCTTTCTTCTTCAAAGCTGCACTATAATCCATTACCTGTCTCAGATGTGGCTCCAGCGTAGCAGCTAGGAAGCCAATGCTCATAGCTTCCACCATGAGACAGGAAGCGTCGAGGAGAACTGGTACCACCTTGAGAACCGAGCTGATGTGAGCTGGTGGACACAGAACACGATTTATTAATTCAAATTAATTACGAAGCAAAACAAATTAATGAAATATTGATATACACAATTTTAATTTTGGCGTCAACGTTTGCTAACTGTTGGAAATCTGTTCAAGCGAGCGTGCATTTCTATTTGCCGAGAAGTGTACGTTTCAACTGAGCCGAGCTGGCCCGCTGTAGCTCGATTTATATGATATATATATATTATATGATAAAAACAGGATCTTGGGTAAAACCGTGTCGAAAATAAGATGAACCAGGGCAGAACCTGGGCGTCCACCAAAGTTTCGTCTGTACTACGTAAGACATTCTCAAGGTTGACTGTGACTCTTGGAGTCCCAGTGGCTGGCAAGCACGCAGCGCCTGCCTGATATAGCCTCGGCTAAAGGTGCGGGGCGGCGATGTCATATCGAAAAAATACAGATGGTGGCAATTGAGAAACCAAATATCACAGTTTACTGTAGTGAAACCTTTTTAGTCCGGCTTCTTATCAGGGCCTGATTAATTGTCTTTTGAAATGTTATTCGTGCTTCGAATTATGGAATCTGAAATTTGCACCATATCTGAGGGATTTGGTTGAACAGGTCTACGGACTACATGGCGAGGCATGAGTGCAGGTTTCCAAGCAAGAGAAAGACCCTGGCTATCGTCTCTTTTGTTCATGTTATTCGACCGTTTCTCAATTTCCACAGATTCACGGATAATACGTGGCTTGAGCTGTTGTACAGGTCAAATAGTTTTTGGTTTTGTCAAAATCTATCACATGCGAGTAAGCTTTAGCACGTTGAACCAGGACTGATTTCTTGTCACCTGCTTTCACAGTATTACAGTGTTCATTTATCCTCACTGCTATGCGTCTGCCTGTTTGGCCTATCTACGTTTGCAGACGCATAGCAGTGAGGATAAATGAACACTGTAATGCTGCCTGATTGGCCTATCTACGTTTGCAGACGCATAGCAGTGAGGATAAATGAACACTGTAATGCTGCCTGTTTGGCCTATGACTCCTATCCTATGACAAGCTGCGAAAACCTACAACAATCCATATATATATATATATGCAAAATATGTAAAAACTGATTGCACACAGTTATGTTTTTGTTGGAACAATATTAAAATTCAATTGATTGATTGAATATTGCTTAACGTCTCATATTTATGCACTTTGGCTTATCGAGACGATGAGTGGTGATAGATTAGGATGAAGTATGAACAGAAGGGAGGAGGGGAAACCCGGAACCGGCATGTAGCCTACTCCTTTCGAAAGTACCAAGGGGACCAATGGCTCCGAAAGGATCCGAAAGAACGGTGTTACTTTGACAGTCATATAGGTTCCTCCACTAACCCGGACTGCCGAGCAGACGTCAAGGAGAACGAAGCCGTTACACTAGCTTTCGAACCCTCCATCTGCTCTAACCAGCGGTATTCGTGAGTTTCAGGGTAGAGCGGTCACCCACTCTACCCATGACCACGCCCGATTCTGCTTAACTTCGGTGTTCGAGTGGGAACCGGTTAAACGAGCTCGGATTAAAATTCAAGACAACGTATTCAAAAAATTATAATAATCGGCGCAGTTTGTATTCCAAATATGCATTTAATTAATTAAATATCAAATAAAAGACTTAATGACCATCATATTACAATCTTTTTACTTTCAGACTATAGTTCTCACAATACCACTTCCACTGTCTACTATCAGTTTTACGATATTTTGCAGCGTTCTCGAGATATCACAAAAAAACGGTAATTTCGCGTGGTTTTCATATTGGTGGTGGTGTATGTAACACGTTATATATTTTTAACCATTATTTGAAGTTGTATACATATTAACTCTGAATGACTATACATGAATAGAAAAGTCTCACTCATGTTAGATGGATTGCACCAAGGACATAAGGCTCTGTCCACAACCAGACCTAGATACTTACTCTGCTTGTCCGTGGAGTCTTGACGGTCGACATCCGGCAGCGAGCAGACGATGAACACCCCACAAGACAGCACGAACACTCCAACTACCATGAAGGGCAGGACGAAACCACCTAGCTGTTGGACATTGGGAAAGATAATGAGTTTCAATTCACAAAATGGTACTTTTATACAAGCATTTTCTGTTCCGGGGTCTATACGGTTGTTTTTGTTGGCGCCATGAAGGTGCTGTGCGAACATGTGCATGTGCTGTGCTGCATGGTGGAAACGAGTTTCTAGCAGCACTTCCGTGACGTCACAGTCAAGATGGCAGCGCCCACAAATCTCTACTAAAACTACCGTATTGGAGTTTAGAGAAACTAGAAGGCAGTTATAACAAAATTCCTTCCACTTTTTATACTAAACAAAAACTAATTAAACATGATAAGATAGTAGCGGATTTAAATTCAAAAATAGAATTCAAAGTAATTTCAATCTTTTATTTGGAATCATCAATTTAACATTGACATCACTTTATCTGAAAAAAATTCTGATTGAGAAGTGTTGATGTTAAGGATATCAATTGGTTCAATAGTTTGGTCAAAATGCTCTAGTGGCAATTGTTAATTGATGTGAAATGATGCCAATTGATGAAATTTCCAGATCAAGTGATATCATTTGAAATGTCAGTTGTTAATTAATTGAACTTTCTTATATCAGTTGACTTCAATTTGGTATTTTTTAATAGCAAATGGCAATTTTTGCTAAGGTTGAGCGACAATTCCAACAAACGAAATTGAAATAATAGGAAACGAACGCAAAACAACGCAAAGTTTAGAACTAAGGGCTTGAATTTGTTAAAGATTGGAGTGGGCTCATTCTTAGGAACATCCAAGGATAGTAAAATGTTGTGTGTGTTTTATTACTGCTCCTTTTATGTTGGCTTGTCAAGTGATCTCTTTGCGTTTGCTATTATATTACTTCGTTGGAGGTTCGTAGTTCGTCTGATGAATCGCGAACTTTCCTTGGTGACAGGCTGATAGTAGCTGCATGCTTTTAACTTTCATGGATCGATCAATTCACAACATGGACACCGAGAGTTGACCAAGCGATGTCGGTTACAGAGCTGTCAACTAGACCCCTTGATTTACTTCTGTCCCCGACTAAACACTCACCTCAAACAGATATCCTCCTATAGTCGGTCCAACCATGTAACCCAGCCCTTGGAGAATCTCGAGCCAAGACTAAAACGAAGCAGACAAGATAAATGTCAGACGGGATTAGAACGCCTTATATCCTGGGCCTTTTTAGGAGCTCCTAAAACGGATGCAAAAGTCTTTAAATAGGAGTTCCCATTTAAACGTATTTCTGTTCATGACATTCAAGGTAGAACATGACATTGGACATAAAGTTCCTTTACAAACTAAAGTGAATAGAGAGCCTTAAATGAGGACTTATTAGGATGTACTTATAGGTGGTCATTTATATGTACTTTTTAGGAGCTCCTAAAAATGATACAAAAAGTCTCTAAAAAGGAGTTTCTATTTAAACGTTATTCTGTTAATGATTAAATGGAAGAACAAGAACAAATAATGTTTATGTTATGAAACACAAAGCCAAATTAAAATCAAGCATCCTCTTGCTCGCAACAAACAGAGCCTAAAAAAGATGTAAATATGATGTACTTAATTCAATCCTGTAAGGAGGGCCTTATAAGGATGTGCTTAGTCTGTACGTTTTACATACTTTTATGGAGGTCCTCTATAAAGGACGCAATAAGTCTTTATAAAGGAGGGACATTGGAGGGACTGTGTTTACTGGGTAGTTTGATATAATTCAGAATAACTTGTCTTATAGACTCACAAAGACCCTTGCGAACGAGTCACTGAAGACGACGACGACTATCGACATGGAGGCGGTAACGATTGCAGACACTCCTACGGCCTCGATAATCCTGATCACGAAGGAGAGTCCGATGAACCACCAGTGATGGTTGATGAGATGCAGTAACCTTGGACCAAGAGAGACAAGATGTAAGCACATTCAGGTATATGGTGTCACCAAAATCAACCAAAAACAAAGTGTTGAATTTAAAATATACTTTTAAATAAGGCTAATGTATCTCTCTCTGAACGATATTTCAAAATCGAAGGGAAGATGACTGCAATCTTAGCTAAATAAGTGAGGGTTTTGAATATAACAGGTAAATATTACTAGCCTATTTTTTTTTTTTTTGCATGGACGTAACGTCCCTGTCAAAAAGCGTCAACACTGAATTATGTGCTACACTTAATATAGAGCAACGATTTTTTTACATTGCCTTCCACCTCCTTATTTATAAGGAAAAATGTTTTTTCTGAAATATTGATGAACGATTTTTTTCGTCCGCAGATAAAAAAAAAAACTATTTTTTGTCACGTCTGACGTAAATCGTAATTAACGAAATTTCACAAATCTTTTTTTCTCGTAAGGAGGTAGAAGGCCAATTTAAAAAATCGTTGCTCTAAAATAAGTGTAGCACCTAGCTCAGTCTTGATACTTTTGTCCCAAAATTTGCGTATTTTAATGGATGACAGGGACGTTACGTCTCGCACAAAAAATAAAAAAAAAAATTTCCCGTTTATTCAATACCATATTTCATTTAGCTAAGGTATAATCTTTCATTGAGTTTTAAAATATCGGTTAATTGCGCAAGTAGGCATCTACTTTTTATTGAGAAATGTGAAATTCAAAATATATTTTTGAAAAAATTCATATTCTAACCAAATTGTTAATATAATTTTGAAAACAAAGTTAAAAAAACTGCGCAATGTTCAGAGTATATGTTGTATTTTATAATAAAACAATATGTCCAGATAAATATTCACCCGAAGACAGCGGTACTTGAGCCGGTGAGTAGTATGCCGCATTTTAGAACAAATCCAGCGCCCAGGCGACCCATCTGAAACAATGAAAATACAAGTACATAAAACCCGTTACAAAGAAACAATCATAGGCCAAGCAACGAAGAACCATTAGAAACGATTAGAACAAGCCAGCGCCCAGGCCGACTGTAGTGTTTGGAGATTGGCAGCCCTGACGAGACACACGGAACTAGGGACCCGTGAGTGGATGTATGTATTAGAGTGATCGTAATAAACAATCGATTAACAGTAAAGTGGCTCTTGTGATTACCGGTACCCTACATCCTACATTTTGGCTACGTGGTAAAACACTAACGCGTGCAGTGATTAAATTTCGTGAGTTTAAATACGGAATAAGAAACAATGAGTGAGACTGAGAGCCTAGGCCTAGGCCTAGGCCAAGGCCTACGTCCGTTCGCACACCCATGGCGATGACGCCACAGTTGCCGAAAGGTGGCGCAGGTGGGTAAGGAGTTTTGCATTTTCATAGGCTCCAAGGGCGTCACAGATAATAACATTAAAAAATTTAAGTTATTGCATCATGCTGGCGAAGAGGTCCAGAACATCTGGTACACATTGCCCTGTCGCTCTGGTGCCGGCAATCTAGGCGTAGGCGAGGGCCAAGACGTCAACGAGTACGACGTATGTTTGAGGGCGCTAAACGTGCATTTTCAAGGTAAGGCGAGCTCTGTGTACGTGCGTTATAATTTCCGGAAAATGGAAATGAGAGAAGATGAGACAGTTCATCAGTTTATCACTAGGCTTAAGGGAGAAAGCGCGAACTGCGATTTCTCCAATTACAACGAGGAAAAGGCGTTACTCGACCAGCTAGTGACCAAATGCAGATCGAGTGAGCTACGAACTAAACTACTTGAAAAAGGTGACAACCTAACCCTACAAATGGCCAAAGAGATTGCCAGAAGTCTAGAAACGTCACAGCAACATGCCGCCATAATGGAAGGTAGGGGAGGGGGAGACAGCAGTGTTGCCAACTTAAAGTTTAATGCTAACAGACGGCGCGAAAATTCAAAAGGTAATGATCCAGATTAAACAAGTGTTTTCGTTGTGGCTACACAGGCCACACAGCCCGAGATGAGAGATGCCCGGCGAGAAACAAGGTATGTAACAAATGTAAAGGCACAGGCCATTTTGAGAAATGCTGTAAAATCCAGGAACAAGGTGGAGGGAGCATCAGAAAAAACTTCTACAAGAAAAAAAACACAAAAGTTCACAAGCTCAACGCTGATGATGAAGGAAGTGAGAGTGATGGTTATTCCTTCACAGTAACCAATTTTGGGGTTTTTTCTTGGATGATGATGTCATTATCAAGGCAGAGGTTGGAGGGGTCAATCTTAAACTTATGATAGATTCTGGAGCCTCATGCAATATTTTAGATCAAGAGAGCTGGGAACGTTGCAAGAAACAGAAGATAACCGGAACATGTATGGAGACTTCTAAGAAGATTTTTGCATACGGAAGCGAGACACCCCTCAAAGTCCTTGGTAAGTCTCAACATCGCATCGGTGTTGAACAATGGTGCCAAACGATCCACTTGTTTTTACGTTGTTGCGGGTAGAGGATCGCCTATTTTAGATAAATCAACAGCAATAGGTCTCGGGGTTCTGAGACTTGGTTTAGAGACAGATGAGGTCAAGAGTGTAAGCTCAGGGAAGGGAAATGCCCTAAGCCCGAACCTAATGAACTGGAAAAATACATGGAAAAGTACCCACAGGTTTTCAGTGGAGTAGGCAAACTCAAAGACTTTCAGCTGGAGCTACGCATCAAAAAGGACGTGCAGCCTGTGGCTCAGCCTGCAAGGAGGGTTCCACACCAGTTGAGGAAAAAGCTTGACGAGAAGATGGATTGCTGGCTGAAAGAGGGAATAATTGAAAAAGTCAATGACGCCACGCCATGGATATCTCCACTAGTGTTAAGCACAAAGAAATCTGGTGAACTGCGACCATGTGTAGATATGCGAAGGGCAAAACAGCAATTGTGCGCGAGCGACAGCCGATCCCAGAGTTTGAAGACGACGTGTCGGCCATGCATGGCAGCACCATATGGAGTGTGGTTTGACCTACAAAGTGCATTTTTACAGGTACAACTTCATGAAAAACTCCAGGGAGATAACCACATTTGGCACCCATAATGCTGTTTACAGATTACCAGACTTTTTTACGGAATTAGCTGTGCACCCAGAGACATTTCAGCGGCTTATGACCGACGTGGTGAGAGACTGTGAAGGGGTCAGAGTTTATATTGATGACTTGATTGTGTCTGGAAAAAACCAAAAAAGAACATGACGAGCGCCTAGAGAAACTAATTCAGGTGTTGAACAACAAGGGGTTAACACTTAATCCCGACAAGTGTGTTATCGGAAAGTCTGAGGTAACCTACAGAGGTCACATATTCTCTAAGGAGGGAGTGCGACCCTTAGAAGATAGAGTACAATCTATCTGGATTGCAGGGCTCCAGAAAATCGTGCAGAGTTGAAAGTTTCCTGGGGCTGGTGGGGTACAACTCGAGATTCATTCCCGACTACTCCACGCTGACTCAACCGCTCCGTAAGCTAACAAAGGCGGGGACCGACTACGTTTGGGGACCAGAGCAAGAGCAGGGGTTCAAAACCCTCAAACAGCGGTTGGCCAAGGCCTCAGGATTGGCCTATTACAGCCCCATGTCAAGCACAACAAAAGTTGCAGACGCAAGCCCGTTTGGACTGGGAGGGGTCTTGATTCAAACAACTCCGGCAGGACCTCGAGTCATCGAATACGCGAGTCGAGCGTTGACTGACGCGGAGACGAGATACAGTCAAGTTGAAAAAGAGGCCTTGGCCCTGGTTTGGGCATGTGAACGATTCCAATTCTACATTCTGGGAGGCCCATTTACACTGGTTACTGACCACCGCCCATTGAATTCATATTCTCCAAAAAGTCTAGGCCGTGCGCTAGGATTGAGAGATGGGTTCTCCGCCTTCAGGGTTATGAATATACCGTCTTATATCGGCCCGGTAAAACAAATATTGCTGACCCACTTTCCCGATTGCTACCCGGAGGCCTAGCACCACCCCAAAGAGGACATGATGACCTATATGTCAAATGGATTACAAAACAAAGCCATTCCTAAGGCTTTGACCATGAAAGAAGTTGAAGAAGAGTCGGCTTAAGATCCAGAGTTGGTTTCCCTCCGAAGGGGCATACTCGAGGGGATATGGCCTGCCGAGCTACGGCGATATGAGAATGTTAAGTATGAGTCTGTGCGTGGTGGACAACATTGTCCTCAGGGGAACCAGAGTCATCCTACCCCAGAGTACTCGCAAGGAAAACCTTGAAATAGCCCATGAGGGTCACCTGGCATTGTAAAAATGAAGCATCGACTGCGTTCGAAGGTTTGGTGGCCAGACATTGACCGTCAGGCCGAAAAACATGTAAAGAAACTGCCACGGATGTCAACTTGTTGGCTATCCTGATCCATGTGAACCTGTCACCAGAACTGAACTCCCAACCCGTCCTTGGCAGCATTTGGCCATTGACTTCCTTGGTCCCATCGACGAATACAACTTGCTTGTTGTAGTTCGATTATTACAGTCGATATATTGAAGTGGAAGTCATGGGGAAGATCACGGCACCCAAGATGATACCTGTACTAGAAGAGATGTTTGCCAGGCATGGACTGCCAGTCGCAGTCAAGTCAGACAACGGCCCACAGTTTATCAGCGATACCTATAAGCAGCTCCTGAATCCAACGGGATTGCCGAACACCACTCGACACCACTGTGGCCCCAAGCGAATGGAGAAATCGAGAGGCAAAACCGGGGACTCCTGAAGCGGATGCGCATTGCATATGCAGAGGGAAGAGATTGGAAAGAAGAACTTCAAAAGTACCTACTTATGTACCGGGCTACCCCACACTCAACCACAGGAGTGAGCCCAGCAGAAATGCTTTTCAACCGAAAACTAAGGACCAAACTTCCTGAGGTGGAAGAGGCCCTAAACGACGAAGAGATAAGAGACCGTGACCGCGAGCGCAAGGCCCAAGGTAAGGCGTACACGGATGCCAAGAGGGGAGCCCGTGAGTCCCAAATTCACGTGGGGGACACTGTTCTGCTCCACCAGAAACCTACACATAAGCTGGCTTCTCGATTCGGGATGAAGCCCCATCAAGTTGTTGAGAAGACTGGCAACAGTGTGGTCGTTCAGTCGCCTGCGGCGTAAAATATCGACGAAACTCCTCATTCGTGAAGAGGTTTCATGAGGAACCTACAGTCGTCGATTCCGAGGCTGTTCCAGATAGTGACAACAATCCAATGGCAGTACCAGAGACCGAGGACGTCGAAAGACGCCGACCCCCGGTTGCTCCGCCCAATCCAATGGCAGTACCAGAGACGGAGGACGTCAGCAGACGCCGACCCCAGGTTGCTTTGCCAAGTAATGAAGTAGCCCAGGAGCCTCGACGCTCGAGCCGGGAGAAGAAGCAGCCTAAGAGGTGGAGGGACTATACTGTGACTTAAACCCACTGTCCTAAGGTACTTCTACTATTGATTGGGATTTTTTTTGGGATACTAGGGGGGGAGATGTGTAGTGTTTGGAGATTGGCAGCCCTGACGGGACACACGGAACTAGGGACCCGTGAGTGGATGTATGTATTAGAGTGATCGTAATAAAACAATAGATTAACAGTAAAGTGTCTCTTGTGATTACCGGTACCTTACATCCTACAGCGACCTATCTGAAACAATGAAAATACAAGTACATAAAACCCGTTACAAAGAAACAATCATAGGCCAAGCAACGAAGAACCATTAGAAACGATTTAGAACAAGCCAGCGCCCAGGCGATCCATCTGAAACAATGAAAATACAAGTACATAAAACCCGTTACAAAGAAACAATCATAGGCCAAGCAACGAAGAACCATTAGAAACGATTTAGAACAAGCCAGCGGTTTATCCGAGGTCGTTTAGCCGGTGTCCACTACGAACACCGAAGTTAAGCAGAATCGGGCGTGGTCAGGGGAAGAGTGAGTGACCGCACGGCCCTGAGACAAACGTATGCCGCTGGTTAGAGCAGATGGAGGGTTCGAGAGCTAGTGTAACGGCTTCGTTCTCCTCGACGTCTGCTCGGCAGTCCGGGTTAGTATAGGAACCTATATGACTGTCAAGGTTCCACCGTCCTTTCGGATCCCCTCCTCCCTGACCAGGTTTCCCCTCCTCCCTTCTGTTCAAACTACAACCTCATCTATCACCACTCATCGTCTCGAATTGCTACAGTGCATTGATATGAAACGTTAAGCAATATCCAATCAGTCAATCAATCGATTCAGAACAAAATTCCGGGCAAGCTGAATCTTTGCACAGACCTTCCAGAAAGGATCCCTAATAAAGCGAAAAAAGACCTCAAAAATCGGTCTGGAGAGTTGTCTGCCATCTTGGAAAATGTATGCACAAAAGTGGTTGTTTTCGGTTATCTTCAAAATGGCGGAATATAGACAAAATGTTTAACTGCAATAAAAGTATATTCCCTTTGTAATTTCCTGTAAAAATGATGTCTACCATATTTTCGGTAGGGACAAAATCAACAAATCATTGTTTATAAATATTGCTTATTGGATTACCAGCTGATTTCCTCAAAAACACTTTCTGGAAGGTTTGTGCAAAAATTTATCTTGCACGGAATTTTTTCGGAAAAAAATCGTTGCTTGGCCTCTCAGAATATAAAATTATGTGGGTGGTAGTGAATTTATGCACGACAAAAAGGAAAACATATTTAGTTTTTATCACTGTGATTTCTTCAGTAATTTCTCGGTTTGTTATTGTTTTTGGTCAACATGTTAATATTTGTATAGTTATCTATGCAAATTATTTAAATTAAAAATTAAATTAATACAAAAAACTAAACCACTCCTATACCGAAATTTATCAAAACCTGATTTTTTTTCTGATACTTCGATGCTGTGAAATGTACATATATGTGCGGTTGAGCCAAACCATAAAAAAAAATCTACTAACAAATTTACATGTTTTGTTGTGAATTCGGCGACAATGAAAATGGTTTTAATTCCGAAATGGAATGATTGATGACGATGATAATTTTAGGTACTTGTTCATTTACGGGATCCCCCTCAATATTTTGTTGATTGGTCCCCCATCGTCGTTTTTTTTTTTACTTATTTCTGTTTAAAATAAATAATTACAACTTGCGAGGAGTTATTATTTTATTATTATTATTATTTATTTTCAATGTAATTACACAGTACAGATTAATACATGTAATAACCCTTATACCATGCACATTGATGGAAGTAAGAATCAGAGCAAAGCCCCATTACACAATTGTGTCTTACTACCAGGTACCTTACACATAATTAAAGCTATATAACAGGATTATTATTAACATACAATATGCATAGCAACAAGATAATTACAATTGAATCAAGTATAAGGACGTTCATAGCAGCGAAAATGTACAATTAATTTACAATAAAATAACATGCTATTCTTATGAATTCAAATGAGTGTTTGTGTTTGTGCTTTTACATATGCGTGTGTGTGTTTGAGTATGGTGTATGTTATGTGTGTGTGTGCAAGTGTGTTATTGAGGGGGTCTGACTGTCCAGTAATGACTGCCTCAGCTGTTTTTGAAATTGGTGTGTAGATCGGACCTGTTTCACAACATTAACAAGACCATTAAATAATGTAACTGACCTGTAGTAAAATCCATTTTGGTATTGTGATGTTCTTGCGAAAGGGGGAAACAAAGTGTCCCCTCTGCCATATCGTACTGAACGGTACTTAAGTGACTCGGGTTAGGGGGTTCTAGGTAAAACTTCGTTACAGAACATTTTTCTTAAAACACAATATCAAATTTCCTTAACATGATTTTCAAATGATAGTAAATTACTAAAGTCAAAGCCTTTTCTTCCCTGTCACAATCCCTTCCCCCGGGTAATAAATTTAGTTGCACGATTTTGAATGGCTTCGAGTTAAGCATATTTACTTGGATGCGGATGCCACCAGGGCATCCAAATGCCCATAACGGATCTTATCAGACTTAAATATAATGTCCTTTTTTACCATTGGTCTGGCCCCAAATGAACAGTTCTAGAGAGAAAGCTACAAGTTTTGCAGTTTTGGGTTCCTAATAACCTAAAGTATGAATGTTCCACTTTAAATCATTTACACTGTTACCCCCTAAATTCTTACAGATTGCACGGTTTTTAATACTTTTCTATTGAATGAATAAACTGACAAAGGACGATGTTTAGATTTGGTTACTTGTAAGTGATGACATTTTTTTTCATTTAAAGCCAAAAAGTTGAACTGGCACCACAACTGAATATTATCGAGATCACTCTGCAGCACACGTTCATCTTCAGGGCCCGCAATGACCCGATACAGAGTGCAGTCGTCCGCATACTGCTTGATTTCCCCGATTTAACACACTGGGGGGAGGTCTAACATATATAAGTAAAAAAAAAAGGCCCAAGTACAGAGCCCTGGGGGTACCCCAGATGTGACGAGAAACTCGGATGATAAAAACCCCATCGTAGATTATTTTTCATGAGTCGCCGTGTCAGGAAACTTGCGTCCACTTCAGAATAGAGCCGGTTATGTTGTAACGTTGGAGTTCATTAGTAAGCGCTTGTGTGGTACTCGATCGAATGCCTTGGCCCAATCGAGAGTAATTACATCAATGTGGGTCCCAGGTTTTAGCGTCTAATGCAAACTGCCAGTGTCTATGGCTGCGTTGAGCATTGTGATGCAGGATCGTTTCGGAGAAACCCGTGTTGTTGTTGATTAAATTGCTCTAATTTTCCTAAGATACTGCAACATCTGATAGCTAACAATCTTTTCCATAATCTTTCCAATTACCGATGTAAGCGATATGGGCCTGTAGTTCTCAGTGTTATTCTTATCCCCTGCTTTAAAAATCGGAACAACATTTGCCAACTTCCATCCGAGTAACTCACCACAACTCAGGGAGACTCGAAAAGTGACTGAGTGATGGAGTTTATTACTTTCGCACACTTATGTAATTTTTTTGCTAGGAATGCCATCTGGCCCTGTTGCCCCGTCCGGTTTTATTCTTTTTGTAGTTTGAAAAACACATTCAGGCAAAAAATTGACTGTTTGGAATGGGGTTTGTCGGCTTTTGTTAAGATTTTTATTTAAAAAATAAGGAGGGCAAAGGTCGTCAGGAAATGTTGAATCGCAAAAAAATTTTCCCTTGAAATTAACGGAAAAAGCTTAGCTATTTTTTGTGGGTCAGTCACTTTTGTATCATTTATAACAAAATGGTGAGGCGCGGAACTTCCAATTTTCCATGAATATATTTCCTAATTTTTTGCCGTTTCCTTCACCCAGCTTCCAAATGTACTCGTCATGTGCCCCCCGCGTCGTGATTTTTACTTGATTCCTGACCCGCCTGTAGTTCTCCCAATTATCATCGCTTCGATTGCTCTTATAATTCTCGTACAGGCGTTCGCGTTTTTTAATCATATGTACAATTTCCTTAGTGATCCATGGGGGCTTTCTCTTACCTTTGATGTCAAAACCCGGGGAATCGCTGTGTTTACGCACTTCCCGAACGATTCCTTCCACTTCGCCCACAGTTGTCTCTAGGTTAAAGGTATTTGAAGAGATTGGAAGATTTATAGAAAAGCATTTTTCTAACAGTTTCCAGTTAGCTTTATTATAATTATATTATGCTATTTTTTTTCACTACTTTAGGCTTTGGCACCTGCCCAAAGCAAATTAAATTTTACGGGCCATGTATCGCTTACCCCAGTTACTACTTGAACATTCCAATTTTATCAGGTTGTTAGTCAACACAAGATCAATTATTGCACGTGTAATTTAGTTATACGAGTAACTTCTGACACCATTTGATGCGGCACTACGTTGAGAAAGGCAGTGAGAAAATTGTTAGCTAACGGATTTGCAGGATTAGCGTGGTCTTCTACACCCCAGTCAATGTCTAAGTTAAAGTTCCCACACATAACAATAGATTTATATACATGCTGTAGTTCTTGCGCTTTATTTAAAGATTCTATTAAACTTTGTGTTTTATCCTCCTTTGAATTTGGCGCTCTGTAGGCCGACCCTACCAGAATCCTGTCTTGTCCACAAGTTACTTCAACCCATACCACCTCTGCGTCGTTTTCGAGTTCCGTGACACCCCGTCGGTTTCAGTTCCGGTTTCACCGCCAGTAGAACCCACCGTGGCTGTCATTTTTTCGGTCCTTTCGAAAAAAAAGAGTAGTTGTCGGGCATAATTTCTGCATCTAAGATGACGGATTAACCATGTTTCACAAACACAGATAATGGATGGATCAGCTGCCTCAATCCATGCTTTAATTTTGAGGGCCCCGTTTCTTATTGCCCTTTAAACTTCTAGCATTAAATGAAAGACATGACACTTTCCCCCTGTACAGACTGCTTCTATTTACATTATTTACATTGTTGTTGTGCCGCGCGTCTTCTAGTGAACTGTCTCTAGATGTATCAAAAAAATGATTTGAGAGTTAGGTAGAGCACATTTCCAACATGTCCAATCGGTTGTTCTTCTCCTAATTGACCTGTAGGGAGATGCTGACAAGTTGGCACAGGTTCGATGTGTTTGGGTGCAACAGACACTGCAATTCCAAAAAATAATTGGTTTCGCCGCCCAGCTGTCTGGCAACCCCCGCGCAGCTTGGTCTGGTCGGGGTGGGGCGGTGGGACCAGGGTTTAGCTCAATGTCACCGCAGAGGGCTAAAACAACAGCCCCCTGAACCCGAAGTCCGCTTTATGACCCAACCCCCCGCCTCCCTGGAGCCAACGACATTCAAACTTTGCAGGGTTCAGCCTCCGGTTTCCCATAACACATACAGTAAATGTAGATATTTTGCAATTACTTACCCAAATTTCCCATCCGTTCCAGTACTTGACACTTGTTCACCTCGTGCCTCGCGTTTATCCCCTTCGAACCATCTATCTTACACATATTTACACCAACTTTAACCACCATGAAAAAAATGACTCTGACAGTGAACTTGACTCACACGTTTAACATGACTTAGGCGAGTACAGTCCATTGGAACGCGTAGGCCTACATGAGAGCAGTCGTCGCCGTGCAACTGACATTGACATTCACGGACACCAAATGAACCTTCAAAACCTTTAACGTTGCTATTTTAAACGAAAGTACTTTTTCATTGACAGTCCTTTATATTTGAAATAGCGACGTTAAAGGTTTTGCAGGTGGAGTATGTTGGCGTAGGCCGTGTCACTCCTGGCGCAAAGTATGTAGCCGGAAAGGATGTTTTCGAGGCTTTGTTTGAAATAATTGTGTTTTCCTGACCTCCTGAAACTCAGATGGAGTAGATGTAGTAGTTATGATTGTCTAATGAATGTTTTTACTGAATTTTTACATTTTTTAGAGGGGGTCCCGTTAATGAACAAGTACCTAATTTTATTGTTGTACGTCTCGTACTATTGCACCATGGCTATTTCATACTATGAGTGGTGATAGATGAGAAATGAGGGTGGAGAACTTTCAAATAACCCATGACTTATAATACGGGATTAGAAACCACGTATTTAAGTGACATATGCCTCAAGGGCCTGCGCGCCAATCGCACGATGCTTACTGCTCTGTTGATAATGATGATTCTCAAACCACGGACAAACAATACTTGTGTCACAAACTATAATTTTACGAGAGAATAGGACACATTTGACACTGAGCAATTAGCTGTTCGCTCGGCCAGAAAGCACCCGATGTATATGAAACTTCACATAGTTGTCAAGGAAGCATACATGGACAGCCCTACAGTCGTAGATTATCAATATTGTTCGTCTGTCAGCCAAAAACAATTCACGAATATGGTCAATTTTGGACTCGAAGAAAATCCAAAATTACACAAATCTGTTTATTCTTGTAGCGTTCATCTGAAACCATTTTTTTTAAAGTGCTACTGCAGAGCCCTATAGTTCCACTTCCTTGACGTTTGTGCAAAAAAAACTCTGAAGACAATCAGCTGAACGAACACAAATTTGCTAAAAAAAACGCGTGTCCTATTATTTCCTAAAGGCTATTGTACCACCTCTGGCCGAAAATTTGAAAGTCGAAGAAACATGTCTGAAAAGTTTGCTGAATGAAAGTAGGCCTTTAAAATAACAGAAAAAATGTGTATTTTTTTGGGCGGGACATAACCTCACTTTTGGAAATTATATTTAGATTTTTGGACAAAAGTGTAATAACTTATACAAGACTAGTTCAAAATTAAATTTTGAGAATCAGTTTTCTGGACATAGTTTCTAAACACCTTTAGCTATAACTTGACTATAGCTAAAATAGTTTTCTGAAAATAACAGTTGGTGTACGAATTTTTTTGTCAAACGGTACAAATACGAGTTTTGTTACATTTTTGAGGTTATGTCCCGCCCAAAAAATTCACAATTTTTTTTCTGTTATTTTAAAGGCCTTCTTTCATTCAGCAAACTTTTCAGACATGTTTCTTCGACTTTCAAATTATCGGCCAGATAGGCTTGTACTCGGCAAGCTCGTAAGAACTCAAATTAAGATGTACAATGCTCTGGAGAGAAATTAAAACTATTTACGAGAATTCTAAAATACACAAGACACATATATGTTTATGCACAACAACATACAACAAACAGAATTGCTTTGTGTATTAAAACCCTACTATATACCATTGTTACGCATAAAGTCGACGCAACGGGAAAAAGATGTGGTTGCTATCGTCGCGTTGACTTTACGCTTAGCAATGGTGAATAGTAGGGTTTATTACATACAACAATTATGTTTGTTGTTATGTTGTTCTGCATAAAAATATCGGTGCCATGTGTATTTAAGAAATTATCGTATGTAGTTTCAATTTTTCTCCAGAGCAACAAATTGAATACATGTGTTTGGCGCGCGACTCACGAGGAAAGAAAGCTTCTCGAGAGAAAATAATATTTTACGTCTTAATTCGCCGATTAAAAATACAGAATTGCTAAATCTCCAAGGTAGAAATTAACACGTGTATAAGGAACATTAGGAAGTCTTTTCTCTTACGTTGTTCCGCATTCATTGTGTGTTTTAGGCTTTGTATACTTGAAGTACAAACATTATTTAACAACATTAAAGTCATATACCAGATAACACATTGTACAACTGTTTACAGTGACGTAATTAAAATACAGTTTGCACCATAATAAACTTAATCTTCAGCATGCAAATTTGTAATAGTGATTGCTAAACGACTTAAGAGTCTTCACGATACAAACATGTACACGGCACGCTCATAAGCACTCAAATTAAGATGAGAGCGGTGTGCATCTTAATTTGAGCTTACGAGCTTACAAGCGTGCAGTGTGTCTCGTGAAGACGAGGCCGGCATGCTCATTTCACGCTCATTCAAATTCCTCCGATAATTTTACTCGCAACTATTTGTGATTTTATATAATTGTGTTAAGAAATAATATGAAGAATCTATCATGGCACTTATCCATTAATTGATTATAGAAAATAAACAAAAATAAATTAAATTTTATGAAAATTACAATCAATTACAATCAAGTCAAAATGGCAAAAAACAAACACATTTTCTGATTGATGTATGATTAATATTGAAAATGTGATATTATGATGGGGATTAGAGATGTATTTTATTATCAAGTATGCCAAGTTGATTAAGATGTAATCATCAAATTGCGACGGTTTCCTCTTATGGTTTAATTAATTGATGTCGTAAGTCCCTGGTTCATCTATACGTCATCATCACACACAAGAAGATTGGACATAGTCTACAGGATTGTTTAGACTTTTTTGTCCTGGCTAAAACTGTTTCTAAACAGTTCTTTACACAGTGTGTCATGTAAACGAGCTTCGGGATGTAGAGTGGATAAAACATAAATAAATACATTCATATTTAGAGTATACCCACTTATGTCACAGAACTGATTTTCAGAGGAGGACATTACATTTAGAGCAGACCAAGCTAACCCCGATGACGCTGACATATTGACGAGCGAACAATGACCAACTAGAGACCGGCATACACCGAACAATCAAGCTGGACACGACTCCTCCAGCAAACAGCGCCATAATCAACAATGCTTCTTCGGAACAACCTTAGAATTTATAATATGTCTTGTTGCTATGACGGCTCCAAAGTCACCGTTTACATTTCCTATGTCAAAAACTGACATCAGAAGTTAAAACTTCTACAAAAACGGGGATCTAGATTAAAAGCAGAGCCTCTAGCCACACTAAATGATAACTTACGTATTTTCCGAGAATTGGGCAACTGATGAAGGAGATGAGCTCGAATATTCCGAAGACGAGTCCATATTCCGAGGCCGTCGCTCCCTTCTTCTCCGCCTGGAAGATGACAACGAGCTCAGAACATGACTAAACACATTACTAGTTTAGAGTCTACCCACTCAATGATGTAAACTGACTCATCAGTGAGGGCGAGTCTTAAAGTGTACAGAACAATTCCGTATCATTGTTAAAAATGCATAATAACTTCCCAAAAAGCCTTACTTAACATCACTGGTCGAAATATTAACGTTCCACAACGGCCCTTACCCCGAAAATGTGTCAAAAGTGAGAAAAACATTGATGTCACGTACAAGGCTGGGCCTATGCTGGTCACTACGAGGTTCAGGTAACCCGCGGGTAAAGAGTGTCAAAGTTACAAAAATAGTGTTTTTCAAGTTTAATTTGGCTTATAATGTTTCACAACACACCGAATCCACAAATAAATCGAAGTTAACCAATATATTAACAATAAATATGGCAAGATGTGCGCGATACGTAAGTATTCCTGGGTATAAGCACTGAGGCAGATATGTCTGTATTGCCTGGGGTCCAGGGGCCAACGCCCTCCATTCAAGGTAAAATAATAAATTGACAGTAATTACTAAATATTATTGTCACTGTTTTCCCGCCGTTTACCCGCATGATACGGAATTGTACATAATACCGTGAATCCAAATTAATTTTTAAAATAACCCGTAATTTAGTTCCAACTGGTATAAATCTAATGCTGGGAATCAGAAATAAATTAATATTTGCCACTGGAAATCTTAATTTGTTGATAATTTGGTAAAATGATTTATTTGGACAAACTGTCATTTTGGTAATATGAATTGATAAAAATTGATAACATTTCCAGATCATTTGATATAAGATTATATGGTTTAGTTGATCCACAGCAAGTATGCCGATGCGCGCGCCCTCGGCGGGCCAATGAGCGACTAGTATTTTAAATTGGGGACCGCTGATTGGCTGTGGCTGTGACGTCAGCATCTGCTTCCTTGCTTCGGAACAACTTTAGTGGAAATGCACATTTACCTCTTGTGGGTAGAACGGAGCCTGCAACGATGCACAAAGCGCGCTTGCAAAAGTAACAGCGACCAGGGCTATCAGCAATAGCCATTCCCTCTTTGTGAAGCTAGGCATGCAGCCCATTTCTGTACAAGTGGCGCCAGGACCTGCGGATAATAGTCATTTTAGAAATGCTTATTTCTGATGTCACACTCGAAGATATGAAAATTGTTCGGTGCACAAAATTAAGCTTGTCAATCTTAAAATTAAATTACGAATTTGTGTAAGTAATAAGTATCTACGCACTATTGTTAGTATTTTTGTTATGATAAAACGGAATTGATGTAAAAATATGTTTAACACAAATACTAAGTTAATTTTAAATGCTCACGCCCTCTAAAAGCCAGCGTTTAGCCGAGGTAGTTTAGCCGGTTCCGATTCGAACACCGAAGTTAAGCAACCTCGGGCGTGGTTAGGAGTAGAGTGGGTGACTACACTGCCCTGAAACTCACGTATACCGCTGGTTAGAGCAGATGGAGGGTTCAAGAGCTAGTATAACAGCTTCGTTCTCCTCAACGTCTACTCGGCAGTCCTGGTTAGTGAAGGAACCTATATGACTGTCAAGGTTACATAGTCCTTTCGGATGGGACGTTAAGCTGTTGGTCCCCTTGGTACTTTTCGCAAGGATAGGCTACGTGCCAGTACCGGGTTTCCCCTCCTCACTTTTATTCATACTTCATCCTCATCTATCACCACTCATCGGTCTCGAATAGCTCAAGTGTATTTATATGAGACGTTAAGCAATATCAAATCAATCAAATAAACACCCCTGAAGACAATAAAAGTTGAGTGTAAATTTAGAATCGGGAAAACTTAGGGTAGAGGGGACATGCTATCAAGGGGGTATCAAACAGACCCCCTACGTAGTGGCATAGTTCTATAACAATTTAACAATTTTCATATTATTTCCATACTCAAACATAACACACACAATAAGGTTGCCTTTACAAAAATACTTAATATTACGCACATGGCGTGTTCATGGTTCACAATAAAACTTAGCTACAAATACAAAATACATATTCGTGATAATAATAAGTAAAACTTAAAAAATATTAATTGAATACATACATAATACGAAAAAATTATTTTAAAAAAGTTTGATGAAACTTTTAGAAAACCTGTAAAATTTTTTGTAATTTGGAAAGCATTTTCTTTTTTCTGTCTGGTTTTTTGGACGGCAGTTTTTAACAAAGGAGCGAAGCGACTGTCTCCATTAAACTAAAACGGCGTATTCTGTGGGTCTTTTGTGTGTACATCGAATCGCCGAACACTTAACAGATGCGCTGAAATTGTTAACGAACCCGGGAAACAGTTTAACGAGTACTGCTAACAAAATCTAATTTTCTTTGCGATTAAACCTGAATAAAAAATTGAAATAATCTAATGGTAAAAATTATTTTACGACAAAGGAATTGTTTTTGAAAAAATTTTTTTGTTTTTTATTTCCTGGAAAATGAAATGCCCAAGGGTTCAAATTTGCACGCTAAAGGTACCCCCCAAATTCCCCCCCACACACGTATTTCGTACTGGCTATTTTTCCTTGGGTGCCCGTTGGGCGCCGCAGCCAAGCCGGGTGCGCTACCACAAAAGACCTTACCCCAAAGCAGATTTGGGGGTGATTTCGGGGTGTTCCCCACCGTCTGAACGTGAGGGGAATTGAAAACTACACAATCGGGGGGTTTAGGTACCTGAAAACCTCCCAAAAATTTTTTTTGGGGTACGACCTTTCCTTTTTGGTGAAAAAATGGCTTAAAAACATCCAAAATCATTTTAAGGATGTTAGCTACTGCTAACTTTAAATTGTCGTTTCTGGCCCGCGATTTGCCCCGACGGGGGGGGGCTAAAAATTTTTCATATTTTACGGGACTTAAGGTTATGTAATTGTCTTTTTTAAAAAAAAGTTGAAAAATTTTGCTGGAAGGCTTCCAAAAAAAAGGTTTTAAATTAGCCTTAAAACCTAGGCTAAAATCAACAAGTAACCATATTTTACTTGACCTTTTGACGGTATAAGCAGATTAGGGGGAAAGTGCGATACGTAAAAAAAATGGAGGACTTTTTAAATTTTGCTTCTATGTTGAATGAGAAATTTGTCATTATACTCTCATAAACAAATCAGAAACCGCCCCTCCCTAGTAGCCCGGGAGTGGAAAAAAATTTTTGTATGGTGTACCCGGGAAAAAATTCCCGAAAAGCTGAAATTTGCACACATGTTCAGTTGATCATTCTAAAAAATAGTTAAAAGCCCCTAAGCTCCGCCGCGTGCGTCCCGAGATATAGTGACAAAAGGGCTTATGCCAAAAAAAAAATTTCCAATTTTAAACCATTTTTTTTTACTTATATGTAAAAATTTATTAAATATTTTTACAAAAAAAGTTTAAATCAGTCTAAGCTTAAAACCCATGCGTGGAAAAAGGGGTAAGTGCAAAAAATATGATATTTTAAATTTTTTCAATACATTTTGACATAAGTATTGAACTGAAAATAATTTTCATACGACAAAAACTAAATTTTTCCCCTTTTCCCTTTCACCATTGTGTCTTAAAACATGGTGACAAAAGGGGCAAAAAGGACAAATATTGTTATTTCAGTTTTTAAAAATTTTTGCATTCAACAATGCAAATTTTTTAGTTTTCGTACGAACAAAAGTAAACATCTTCCCCGAGTTTCGTTGTGGCGTCTTGAAACGGTGGCAAAAGGGGCGTAATTGACATCTTTAATTTAAGTTTTAATATAAAAAGGCTTTTGACATTAAAATATTTTATTGTAACATATAATACCATAAAATGGCACTAAATGTAAAATCCATGCTTGTGTTTGACTTGCTAGGCCAGCTTGTATTAAAAAACCATTCAAAATCGTTGAAGTCAGTTTGGGCATACCCAAATTTTAAAATATTTACCCCCCATTCTCAAAGGGCATGCATAGAATAGTTTGGCAAAGATCTGGTGTGTTTTGAGGGGGAAATTTTTGACATATCCAAATCCAAATTTTGGAAAAAAACTCACTCTGTTAAAAAAAATAAAACGTATTTTGAAGGGATTCGAGCAGGAGATGTGGAAAACCTAGTTTGGGGTTTTGGCTGTTGTAGTTCACATCATACAGTCCGAGCTGTGATTCTTTATGTAATTAAATGGAAAATGGCGTAAGTGCAAACTATATAATTCAGTCATAGATTATAATATTTGCGGTCTTTTCCAATTATCACCCGGGAAATATTGAAGACTTTAAAATCATCAAAGCTCAAGATAAATCCCCCAAATTGGGCCCTTAATACATTTAATTTTTGTCCCTTTTCCCGGTCGTACTTAAAAAATAAAATATAAAACCGAAAGGGAAGCGTAAAGATAGAGTGCATGTCCCTTTTTCATTGACAAAAAGCTAACTGATGCGCCCTCACTCACTTGAAATTTACCCCCCAACTCAAAAACCCTTTTTAAAAGCATTTTTTGGAAATGGTGATCTGAAGGCCTTTTTTCAAACACACTTTTCTGTTCGCGAAGTTTCTTTGAGTTAACTACAACAAAATCACATATTATTGTCCGAGATGGGCTCAAACTCCCATATACATTAAAATACCTCCCAACATATATTTTTTCCCTTTTGTGGGCAAAATTTGCATGAAATGTAGTGATGCGGCCACCCCGTCCTGTTTTTCCCTTTCAAAAAAGCTATATAAATACATGTTTCATGTTGTGATTGTAATAAATGCGGCGGGTACAGGGGCCATCTTGTACCAAAACTGGTGGGGAATTTCTAAGCTGCATACCAAAAGTAAATTAGTAAATGAAATTATGCGAAGTTTTTAAATATAGTTGCCTTTTGTTTTTTTACGTTTTTTTCACAAAAAATTTTTTGTGGTACTTCCGTTTACTTCATTGAGCAGTACGCTTCATTTTCAACTGCTCTTTAGTTCTAGATTTGATATGCTGCCAGTCCACCCGCACATTTTTAAAAATTACCCTCCCTCTTTTCCTTTGGGTTGAGGCAAACTGGGGGCGTATAATAGTTTGAGCGTTTCAAAGCCCCCGGGCACACTGCAATTTAGTCCGCTAGTAAACTTCATTTCCCACTTGGGATTTAAAAAAATCAAAACGGTTGAAAATGTTTATCCTTTGCTCATGCTCTACTTTGGTGTGATACTATAGTCAAGCCCAAAATATTGTCCCAGCTAGCTCGAAACCATTTAAAAATCCGTCTATGCAAGCCACTTGAGAATGCTGGGGAATATTTTTTTAAAGGGTTTTGGTTATGTCCAAACAGCTACTTACAAAAAGATTTTTTTAAGGGGGTTTTTTTTCATCCGCTGGCCCTAGAATCAGTCACATGCTGGTTTTTCATTTAGTTCCATTTTTATGTATTCATAGTTTACAATAAACGTATTGAATGTCAAAAACCCTTTTTTTTTAAAACATAATTATAGTCAGTTACGCCCCTTTTTCCCCCATTTACAAGCGCCGCACGAAGCTCGGGGGAAGATGTTTACTTTTTTCTCGTACGAATACTAAATAATTTTTCAATGTTGAAAGTAAAAAATTTGTTGAAACTGAAAATAACATTATTTGTCACTTACGCCCTTTTGCCACCCTGTTTTAAGACACACAGGGGGTTTTGAAGAAAAGGGAACTTTTCCGTTTCCCTCGTAGAAAACATAATTATTTGAGTTGCACATACTTAGTCAAAAAGTTTGAAAAAATTGAGAATATCTATTTTTGCATTTTCGCCCTTTTGCCAGATGGTTTTAACTTAGCTGATTTAAAAATTTTCTTTCGTAGAAATATTTAATAAATTTTTTATATAATGGGACAAAAATGGTTTAAATTGAAAATAAAATTTTTTTTCATTAAACCCTTTTTTTACATATTAAGCGCACGCGGGGGGCTTCGGGGGGCTTTTCAAATTTCTAAGTAGGGAATCTGAGCTGTGTCAAATTTTCAGCTTTTTTCGGAATTTTTTTCCGGGTAAAGTCTTCCCTCCTGGGCTATAGGCCCCAAAGTAGAAAAAAATTTTTTAATACAACATGAGGTCAAAATTCCATTTGGCTATAACAATAAAAATTTTTCTTCATTCTGTTTGACAAGCCTTACCAACCCCAGGCCAGACAAAAATAGTTCTGACACACTTTCCGCACAAAAAACTAGTTTTTTATTTCTAAAGCCAATCAGATAACAATATATGATTGTCCACCAAAGGGTATCAAAATGTTCCGAAAAAATACACAATTCTTTTCTTTTACCATGTTAGCCATGATCAAAAATCAGCTTGCTCTACACACAAGTCAAGCAAAAGGGGTCGAAAATGAGCGTGATCATCTTTTGTTTACTAATTGCAAAAATCAATATTTCATGAACCGTCTTTTGATTTGGGCCCGCGTTTATGAAGGCACGCCATCTAGAATAAATTAGAACTTTTTTGGCTCTTGCTGGGTTTCGTGAACCTCACCCCCCGTAAATAACAGCCCATTACGTTTTCCCGATACCCTTCAAAAATACCAATTCCCTTTGAAAACAAAAAAGACTTCGTTTTTTTAATTTCGTTTTTTAAATCTCTCCCACGAACTCAAGAATGGGGTCCGTCCTTATACGTCGTTTTACCATGGTTATACCACCTATACCCAGGATTCATGAAAACCGGGGTCAGATATTTTACATCCTTTTTATTGTATACCATAGAAAATTTAAAACAAAATTTGATAAAATTTTTAAATTTTAACAAATAATTTTTCAATGGAAAATTGAAAAAGTAATGAGATCACACAGATAAAAAAAAAACTTGTAGAAATCAGCCAAACCTTACACACTCAAAAAAATGAGATCAAAAAAAAAGGGCCAACCATCACCCTTCCCATTTGCGCTTTCTTTTTCTAAACGTACAGGGCCCCCAAAAACAGCATCCTCGAAACTTGGCAAAATAAAATTTGCATGTTTTTACTTTTAAAATTTAAATTAGAAAAAAATTTGGGTTTTAAACTATAACTTTTAAATTAATAATCGCAAATTCTATTTTTGCCACTTTCGAGGATCTGTTTGGGGCCTGTACGTTTATGAATTAAAAAAGCGCAAAAGTGGAAGGGGAGAGACTTGGCCTTTTTTTAGATCTCATTTCTTTTGATGTGTAAGGTTTGGGTTATTTCTAAATTTTTGTTATCTGGTTAGTATTTTTCACAGAGATAGATACACACTGCTTTATTTAAAGCATTTCAAACTTTTACTAATTTTTAAAAACATCTAGAAATTACAAATCTTTCCCCACCCGGGAATTAACCCAGGTCTCCTACATTTCGGGGATAAAGGGGGCCCCGGGGCCAAAAAAAACTATAGGGAAACGTAAAGTCGTTGTTAGCGAGTGAGTGGGTCATGTTGGGCCCCCGGGAAAAATTTACATTTAAAATTGATAATTTTATTTGGGGATAAATAAAAAGGGTTTTAAAATTTTGTTGGTATAAGGGCGGTCAACTGTAAGGCCAAATACCTACTCGCCCAACAGGGGAGGTAGGCCTAAAGGGAGGGGAAAAAAAAAAATGTAAACCGGGTTTTCAAAACTGGGCCCCCCCTCGTTTAAAAACGCTTTGGCGTTTTCCTAGTTATTTTGTTTCTCTTTAGTTTTTTGGCTGTTGTTATTGGCTAATGTCAAAAAACCCGGGAAGACGAGGGTAATCGTCGAAATTTTTTTTAAATTCTTGTTATTTATTTATTAAAGTGCAATGTATAGTCCGATGGGAGTTATTACAAATAACAATTATTGTTATGAAAAAAATTTTTAAAAGGGTAGAAACTCGTAAAGGGAAAAAAAAGTTTTTTCCTAAAAGACTTCTTGTAAATGATTTGGATTTGATTGGTTTGGGGAATGGTGGTAGTTTAAATTATGAAGATAGGGCCGTTTTTGTAAAAAGTGAAATGTAAAATACAAAGAAAACAGTCGTTAATTTCGTTGTGTTTTCTACCTTACGTCTGCTCCCATCAGTATAAACTTTGTTAGTTGATTTGTTTATATTTTACGCTAAAAACTAAAACTACACAAAAAAAACAAAACGGGTAGTTCAGCGCTTTTTGGTGAAGAAGACAAGAAAATGTGATTTTCTTGACACATTTCCGGGCTCTGAAAAAGACATTTTTTTAATTTTTAGATGCAGTCCTTTGATAGATTCATTCCCTAAAAAGACTAGTAAAAACGGGGCAAGATGAGTAAAAATCGCAAAAAAAAACTAAATTTTTTTGTCTTCCAATACGAAATTTACCCCTTTTAATAAACTTAGAAAAAATGTGGTTTTGAAATCACAGTGCTTCTTTAAACAAATACAAATGGGTTTTACATGCGCCGATGCTTTCACGCGGTTGGCCGTCATCCACTATTACCATGCCGGCATGAAAAATTTTTAATAAATCTATAAATAAAAAAAATAAAAAATTCGAAGAGCTACCATTTGTTAAACTGATTTGTGGGGACATAAACCAGAGCGACAAGCCAAACCCGGGAGGCTCCTACCAATCGACGAGTGGCGAAACCCAAACCCAAAAAATCTATTTTTTTAATAGGAAATGAAGCAATCAGTGGGATGGGGAGTGCGAAAACACCCGTGGATCAACGCCAGAAGAACAAGACCGATTCAGAACAAATTTAAATTTATTTGTGACTCGTTGCTAGGACGGCTCAAAAATCACTGTTTACAAATTCCCAAGACAACAACAGATGGACGTAAGTACAAATTAAATCAGATCGAGCGGGAATCGAACCCTGGGCCTTCTGCATTGGAAGCAGAGACGTTAACCACTAGACCAACGATGTCACACATTATATCGTATTCACACATGCACTTTTTTCCACACTTGTTTCCAACCAGCACAAATGCATGAGCTTGAGGTAAGATAACCAAAACTTTACAGAATTACTTTATTCCATTCAAACACAATCATTGCATTCAGTTTATAAATCATGGACAAGAATAGGAAAAGAGGTCATAATACATCGATTTTTTTCTGGAACACTTCCCGAAGCCAATGTTATGCCATTAAAAAAACTGACGTAAATATTCTTAATTAATTTAATTAATTTCAGGATTTTAAGATCATGTTAATTAATAAAAAATTTGTATTTTTGTGTGTGGATAATCCACAATTCTGTTTAGTAATGTTTGACTATAAAAGTGACCATATTCTTGCTGACAACCACATTAAATTGTATATCAATCAGATGACAAACCGGACGCAGGAAAAAAAAAAAAAATTGTCAAACTAGTGTTGTAACTGTTAATTAATGTTACACTGGTTTTTACCGGCCTATCTTGCGAGTCAACAACACGGCAGACTGATTAGCGTCAAACTGATAAGGGACAACTCAAACATACGCACGTGTATGCATGCCCCCGCTTGATACTAGACCTACGTTAGAGTTACCCTAGATCATGGTCGAGCTTTTGTTTGGTAGGGGGGAGAGTTAGTTGCAAAACGCTAGTCTGACCGTTCGCGGGTAAAGCTGGAAGTGACAAAGCTCCTTATCACCGAAGGCGATTTAGTTTCGTTAATCCTAAAACACGTTTAAAAATATATCTAAAATTTCATAAAGATTTATAGTGAATTGACACTGATATTGTGAAGTAATAATAAGCAGTTTATGGTGATCATTGTTAAAGAAACTAGATTAAAGCTGAGGTAAAAAGGCCACCATTTTTTATTTACAATTTGCAAACTGTGAAAGGCCCAAAAAACACTTTAAAAATCTGAAATAGTGATAATCTAATTATAATAAGTATTTTACGATAATACTGGGATTGGGGGGGGGGCCACGGGGTACTCAGTCGCTTTGATTTACGCCCCCCACAAAAAATCGTTATATAACGATGGGAAGACTCTAATAAAATTTTTTTATTTATTTAAAAATAAATATAAAAATAAATAGTGAAAATTGGCTACGAAATGAAAATCGGAACATGATAAGCATAGGGGGTGGTCCCCCCCCCCCCCCGGTATAAGGGAAAATTTACGGAAAAAGTTATTTTTGTATTAAATTTAGATTTTCCTTTTTTTTAAATGAATTTATTATGTTTTTACTTGGTTTTTGGCCGCGGAAGTATTTTGGACTTTTTTAATCACTTTGTTTCTTAAAATCGGTTTTTTTTAGGTATAGTTTAGTTGGTGGTCTAAATTTTCAACACGTTTTTTTCCCAAAGAAAAAAATAAAAAAAAATTCAAAAAGAGAAAAAAATGAAAAACTCATTATTTAAATTTTTTTTTACTTTTACTACCTCTGAAAATATATCTAATGTAGGGCCAAAAGATAATCAAAAATGAACACGATTGAAAACAAACACTCGCTCATTTCACTGTCATTTGTCGCAAAGTTTTCATTTACGTCGTGATTTTCTTAGTAGGCCTAGGGCCCACCAACCTTTTTCACTAAAATACTCCACCTACAAAGCCTTTAAGTGCTATTTTAAATAAAGGGCTTTCACCAAAAGGGGCTTTCGTTTTAAAAAAGCAGTTAAAGGTTTTTTTAAGTTTTTCTTTTTCTTAACGCAAAAAATGATGATTCTATTTTGGATTTTTTTATTTTGTTTTGTAAGGTGATTTTGCAGTGGCACAACATCTCAGCGGTTGTTTAGGCCTAGGCCCCGTCCTCCCCCGCTACGTTTTTTCATCGTTTTTTTTTAAAATTTTCGGGAAAAGTGGGGTTTTCCGCGTGTTTATTTTAATTTTCTAGGATTTTGCATGGTTTTTTAAAAACAACAAAAAAAATTGGTGCAGAAATTTCCATTCCCCCAAACTACCTTGTTCCCCCCTACGTATATCGAAAACTTACCTTTCGAGGAGAAACACACCCCACGCCAAAAAAAATTCCATCCTCGTCCCGCTAAACCCCCCTTCACCTTGCATACCAGCACCTAATGGCGCCAACGAACGGAGCAAATAATCGAAGGGAAAAAGCGGGAAATCTGGTTCCGAGTAAGGGGTTTTTTTTTAAACTTTTTTTGGGGGGGTTTTTTTTTAAAAA
>JAMZAV010002214.1:0-99040 GCA_024449915.1 Sweltsa coloradensis
TTTTTTGTTTTTAAAAAAAAGTTTTGTTTTTTTTCCTTTTTTTTTGGATTCCGTTTTAAAAATTTTTTTTGGGGTTTTAGCCCCTTTAATGAGGGGGCGTCAATAGGTTCCTTGAGCTCTGTGACTGTTGAGGCCAATTGCTGGGTTTTGTGTTTTGCGGGTGGGTATGGGTGTAGGGGGTTTGAGGGGGAGAGTGGGACAATAGTAGACTGAGCGGGTATTTTTTAGGGGGGGTTGGGAGAAGATTTTTTGTGGATTTAAATTTGGGGGTTAGATTGCCCTCACGCTCGCCCTTTTTGACTGTCTGGGCCTCCCAGGTCTTTTTGGGGTGATTGATGGGGTGGTTGGGGACCCGGGGGAGGGGGGCTGAGCTGGTGTTTTTGTTTTGGGAAGGGGTTAGGTAATGAAGGGTTTGTTGGCCCCCAAACCCCATTACGGGGCACATTTCGCCAACAAGTTGGGAGGTGGCAGACCCTGTTTTGTTGGGTTTGGGCGCCCTTTGGACAGATGGCGTGCGGGGTATATTGATTTTTTTTGTCTCAACAAAAGTGGCTTCAGAAAGTAACATATTCTTTTTAATTCACTTTGTTTTCTTCCACCAAGCCCTTGCATTCTTACCCCTGCGGTGTGCGATGGAGGGTTAGGCGATTGAGGCCTGGGAATTTTTTTTGGTAGTCCTTACAGTTGATACATACAGGGGGCGGATCTAGGACATATCATGGGGGGGGGGGGGATTTGGTGTGCAGTAAGTCGTGGGAAAGGGACTAAGCGCGGACGCACGGGGGTATGGGGGGCGGACCCCCTCATTAATTGCGCCCAGGCAAAAATTTTGAAAATCGGTTTTAGAGTGCTTTTGGTGCGTTTAAAAAAGTGGTGGGCGGAATGAAAAACGGAAAAAAGTAGTTTTGTGCCCCAAATTTGTTTTGTGCCCATGTCAGTTTAAAAATTTACGCATTGGCCTAGTTGCAACTTATTAAAAACGTTTGATCTTTTTTTAAATTCATCTTTTATTATTTATTAAACGTCTATCCCATTTATTAAAAAAAAAGATTCACAACAAAAACACAACTTTGACAACTTTTAACTTAATAAATCGAAATACCTGTGCAGCCCTTTCAGGGCAAAATGGTTATTTCTGACAACATAAAGGAAATTATTTTTATTGGGGGTTTTAAAAAAAATAGCGCCGCAGGCAAAAATTTTTAAAATCAGGGTTTTAAGAGTGCATTTGGTGCGTTTACAATAAAAAAAAAAAATCATTTTTTTTTATATTTTTAAAAAAAAAGAATCATGGGGGCGATCGCCCCACGGCCCCCCCCTGTATCCGCCCTGGATACATATCATTTAGAAATTTGCCCAATGTTACGTCGGTTGAGAGAAATTAGTGCCACATTGCAACACTACACGATACATTGGGTCAGCCCTTCTTGACTCTAGCAGTTTTTGTAGCTGAAATGGTTTTTTAGCCCGGAGGGTTTCCGTATTATTGGTTTTAAAGATTTCAGGGGTTGCACGATTTTTTCCGTTAAACGGTACAAAATTTAAATTGTACCGGCAGGCAAAAAAAAATTTTGCAACTCACAAAACCCTATAATACAAAATCCTTTTATTTAGGTTGTAGAAAAGGAGTTTTTAAAAAAATATACAAAAAAACCCCCCGGTAAAAATTCAATTTTGAACTTGAGCAAATGTTCCAGTAAATTTTAATACAAATTGTTGATTCTGAGGTTACGTCCCGTCAAAAAAATTTCCAAAAAATAATCCGCTCTTTTATTAAGGCCCTCTTACATTCTATTTACTTTTCAGACGTCTTTACTGCATTCTTAAAAAATCATATTTGGGTCTAGGGATTCCCCTTAATGAGATTTAGACTAACTTCTTGCGTGTTCATACAAGCCTGGTTTGCCCGCGATCATCCGACAGTCTTATAACTATTCTTAGTGACTAGGAAAACGCTTAAGTCCCGTCGCGTTGATGGATGAACTATTTTGTAAGTTTTTAGTTTGCGTGGGATCTATTTACTTACCAAGTGCCTTTTAAACGCATTGTTGGTGATTGTTGTCAAGTTTCTATTGTTACCTGTAAATTGTTATTATAAACCTAAACAAATTCATATTAAAACCTTTATTCTATGGATTCTGGCTAACTTTTTCAACTTTTTCTTTCAAAAAGCAATACATCACCATTACCTTAATGTCCATGTGAAATATGAACGTTGTAGCCCCAGCCGTTTGGTCAGAATCGGTCCAAATATCACGAAAATATCGCACTAAAAAATAAAAATCGTAAAAGTACGATATTCATGATAAATATTCCTTCGATTGACCCAAAAACATGGCAAGCTTAAGTTCAGAGATTTCGAAGGTGCTTTTCAATTTTCATTTAGATCGCATATGCCGTTTGCCCGATAGAGTGCAAACAAACAGACAGAAAGAAAAAAAAAACACCCGAGCTAAATTTTTTGGGGGTCGGTGAATTTGAAGTCTTTGCTGCGCTCATCCAATTAAAAGATCCCCTCTTATTATAATTTATTTACACTACCCACATTACCTTTTTAAACAACTTCAACTACCCATTTAACTACTTCAAGTGACTCCTTTAACCCCTTGAAGTTGCGAACAAACACAATAACTACTACAAACGACTCAAACTACCCCTGTTACTGTTGGAAGTGACCGAAATTATGCACTTACTGCGTATTTCAGTACTTAAGTGCTATACTCATCCCTTAAAGTATTTTGAGTATTACTAAAAGTACCCTTTCAATAGGCCTACTACTTTAACCACTTATCGAACTTGCCACTTATGGAATTTTGCTTTGTGACTAAACTTGCCACTTAGCCCTTTTATCCGAGTCAAACATCCATATCAATACTTTCTGTAAACCTTGTTTAAAACATCGCAGTAACTATAAGTAACTTTACCACCACTACAACTTCTGACTCAAACTTTGAAATACACAGAAGAAAATACTATTTCTGATGCCTCTGTTTGAAACACAAAAAAGTTTACTTCAAATTTTAAATTGAAGACCGGGGTGTCTAGACAAAATTATTGGATAACACACACATGTTTATAATATTGTTTGGGCACAATAGTGTTCTAGATTATGATAAAAAATAAATTAAATATTATTTTGGTTATAATAAGGATAAATTTTCCCAAATCTTCTATTCCACAATCTTGTAACACACGATTAAAATGCGTAACGTGTATGGAAACAGAATTTAACACAATGTCCTTTCAATAATATATCTACTGCCATGGGTGGCCATACGACAGAAACCGAGGGGGCATAAATTATTCTTCTATTGATAATCATCCACTGCTCGGACGCCCGGCGCAGTGGCTGGTGGAGAAAAATTCGAGATGATAAATTTGTTAATACTACTTAACGTTATTCGACCGCGTTTTTCTATTTCCCCAAATATGCTTAGACTTCTGCACTGCTCCTCCACGACTACAATTAATCACAAACACATAGTTTGGTATATAAAATTTGTGTCTCAGGAGTCACCAATTGTTAAATGGAATTTTAGCGTAGTTTGGGGGTGTTTCGATAATAATTTAAAATTATTATATAATATAGAAATTGTGAAAATCTAAATGGTCAGTTTACAATATCTTGTCAAAAATTTTCCAATTTCTAAGAAAACTCGCTCGAGTGGCAATACTAGCTGTGTTGTGATTTATCTAGATAATTTATTTAGGTAAAATCGATTATCTAATCTAGATAAGTTTTTTGTTGTGATTTTTTTTCAATTATCTAGATAAAATAAAGTTTATCTTATCTAAGCTTTTTAAGCTTATAGATATTTTTAGATAAAATATTTAGGTAACAATACTTAAGAAAAATAATATAATGATGAATCACCTTATGTTACGTTTTTTCATAGATCCCATCGGCAAAAGTTGGAAAAGAAATGAGTTTTTTCTGCGATTTTATTATCTTTTATCTAAGCAAAATTATCTAGATAATGTTTAACAAATTATCATAATAATCTAGATAACTTTTTGGAGGATTGTCTTTATTTTTATCTAGATAGAAATTAAATTATCTAGTCACAACATGGCTACTAGACATTGACAAACTTGTCCCCCACTCGCCCCCGTAGGTACGCCACTTAACCTAACTTTGTTTGTTATCGTCTCACCAGTGAAGCAATCACGTCGGCCTCCATTCCAACGCTAAGAAGAACGCTTACATCAACCCACCCAAATACGAATCGAAGAGTACATTACTTCAATTGAGTCATTGTCTTCAAGCACCTATAGTAAAGAGGTGAGGGTTATCTAGGGCGACGGTCGAAAGCCCGCAGCCAAGCGCATGCGACTGCTTAAGCGACGACTAAAATCGCTGTCCTGTATACAGCTACCCGAGTTGGGGGTTTTCAACTATCCGCACACGCCGCTCGAAAGACTAAAATCTTGAAAATCGGTATATGACCTGATATGTGGTTCCATGACCTACCAAAAAAAAAAAACAAACCCCATCCGAAAAACCCGTTCAGTGTTCAAAATGTGTCTCAAAATCATCGAAAACCTTCGGCTGGCTACCTAGCTTCCTTATTATCCGCAGAGCTATATTGAGCCCTACAGAGAAAAAAGTAAATCTTAGAACAATGAAAATTAACCACATTAGATGTACCTCAGACGCAGTGCCTTTTACTATCAAACCAAAATCAAGTAACAGGGACCGGAGGAATATCAAAATTTTTGGGTGATAATCAAAACACGTAATTTCTAAGGCGTGGTAATTTGTAAAAAACTGAAATGTAACATCCTCTTAACCATTATAAATATCTAGCGTCCAAAACACAAGGGCTAAATTTGGGGAGGACCATGGGCCCCAAAAATGACAAAAACATCTGAACTATAAAAAATGAATCATTCAAAGAAAAACCCCTGCAAACTGAGAAGTTTCAAACATGGAATACACATTTATGTCTCATTCTTTTTCACCTTGAATATGGAAAGCAAGATGGGGGAACGAGTACCGAAGAAAGTCAAAAAAATTTTCAAAAGCTAAGGTAATTCCGTACTCTTCTGAATAAGACGCTATACAGAGAAAACGGTTCAATTTTAAAACTTTGAAACTTTGGGGCCCCACTTAGATGTCCCTCATGCGCAATCAACCCTTTTGGGTTACAAAACCAAAACCGGGCAAAAGGGACCGGATAAAATCAAAATGAAAATCAAAACCACGTAATTTCTCATGCGTAGTAATTTGTACAAGCTTGAAATTAAACATGCTCTTTACCATTAAATATCTAGGGGCTTAAAACACAAAGAGGGCAAATTTGGGGAGACCGTGGGCCCAAAAATGTCAAAAAACAACTTTGATCTTACAATTTTAATCAAAGTCCATTATTCACGCCTTGATAGGAAACAATTACAACAAAAAAAAATTATCCCCACAAACACAAAAAATTTGTAAAAAAAAAAAAAAAAAGCAGCTAAGCTCTCCTTCAAAAAATTCTGCGGCTTGTGAATGCTGTGAGATAGAGAAGTTGAGCCAAACTTTTCATTCTTTCTCCCTAGTTTCGCTTGAAAAGAAGTTAAGATTATTTCGCCTGTTGAAAGAGCGCCAAGCCAACGATTTTTGTGGTAAAAAAGTAAAAATTTGAAACTCAAAATCATTAAAAAAAAATGGCTTGGCCATTGAATTTGGGTCAAGGCCAAGCAATTTTTTTATGATTTCGAGTTTAAAAATTTAACTTTTTTACAACAAAAATCGGTGGCTTGGCGCTCGTCAACAGGCGAAACTAGTAGACCGGAACCCACCATTAGTGAGACCCTCCCCCCCTCTGCGGAGAAATGGAGACCCATATATTATGTTAGGGTGGTTATTTTGGAGTAGAAATCCACTTGTTGGGCCCGTTGGCCAGTGGGGGGGTGGGGGGGTATAGGGGTGCCCAAAGGGGTAATTGTGCTGTTTTTTGTAACAGTTTTTAAATTTTTTTAGGGCCAAACCGTTCAACAAAATCTATTTTTGACTTTTGATTCGTGTAAGGAATGAAAAATAGAATTTTATTCATATTTTTATTTTCTTGTATGTACCGGAAATAACTTTTTTGAGTTTTCCAAAATCAAAGTCAAAATGGAACTGATAAATTATGTTAGGGTGAACATTTGTTATTAGAAATATACTTGTTGGTTAGTTCGCCAGAGGTGGGTGCGGCGTACAGGGCCGTCCAAAAAGTAAATTTTGGGGATGATTTTCATCTGTTTTTATTTTTTTTATGCCAAATCGTTTGACAAAATCTATTTTGGACTTTAGATTCGTGTAAGGATTTGAAAATAGAATGTTAAGCATAATTTTATTTTCTCGTATGTCCCGGAAATAACAATTTTGAGTTTTCCAAAATCAAAGTCAAAATAGCCCCAAATTGCCCGTTTTGTTTCAAACTGATAAATTATGGAAAAGTGAATATTTTTTAGTAGAAATTCACTTGTTGGCCAGTTGGCCAGTGGTGGATGCGGCGTACAGGGCCGTCCAAAAAGTAAATTTTGGGGATGATTTTTATCTGTTTTATTTTTTTTATGCCAAATCGTTTTGACAAAATCTATTTTGGGCTTTAGATTCGTGTAAGGATTTGAAAATAGAATGTTAAGCATATTTTTATTTTCTCGTATGTCCCGGAAATAACAATTTTGAGTTTTCCAAAATCAAAGTCAAAATGACCCCAAGTTGCCCGTTTTGCTTAAAACTGATAAATTATGTTATGGTTGTTATTATTTAGTAGAAATTCACTTGTTGGCCAGTTGGCCAGTGGTGGATGCGGCGTACAGGGCCGTCCAAAAAGTAAATTTTGGAGATGATTTTCAACTGTGTTTATTTTTTAATGCCAAATCGTTTGACAAAATCTATTTTGGGCTTTAGATTCGTGTAAGGATTTGAAAATAGAATGTTAAGCATATTTTTATTTTCTCGTACGTCCCGGAGATAACAATTTTGAGTTTTCCATAATCAAAGTCAAAATGGCCTTAAATTGCCCGTTTTGGTTAAAACTGATAAATCGTGTTAGAGTTTATATTATTTAGTAGAAATCCACTTGTTTGCCAGTTGGCTAGTGGTGGATGCGGCGTACAGGGGCGTCCAAAAAGTAATATTCGGAGATGATTTTTAACCATTTTAATTCTTTTTATGCCAGGTCGTTGTAAAAAATTTAGTTTAGGCTTTAGATTCGAGTGATGATTTGAAAGTAGAATGTTATGCATATTTTTATTTACAAATATTTTATTTTACAAACACTGTGACTAAATCGACCATCGAAGAGCTGCAATCTACACAAGAAGAGGCCGATGGTCGAATGATGCTCCACCGTTGTCATGCAGCATCTCGACACGACGCTAGTTTTAGCATCATTGTTTGTTCTCCTGACACTGACGTATTCATCATCTTATTGAAATACGCGCAGCAAGTAAACCAACAAGTACTTTTAGATACTGGCTTTGGAGACAAAAGAGAAGACTTGTTGACATCAAAAAAGTAATTTCTTAGAGAGGGGCAAAATTATGTGAAGTTCTTACGCCATTTCACGCGTTTACTGGTTGTGACACCACAAGTTCTTTTGTTAGAAGAGGAAAATTTTTGCCTTTAAAACTATTAGGGGCCGGTATTACAATCAACAAATAAGAAAGTTATTTGTAAACAAATAAGCTACTGTAGCAAATAGCGTTATTTCGGTCTTACAATCGACAAATAGCACTATTCTTAAAAATAGGAGCTGCTTATTTGTCGGATTCTTATTGGGAGGTTGAACTGGCCGATAGCGCGCTATTCGATGAATAAGGGTGTAAAAAAATTCATTAAAACTGATTTAAAAATAAAAATGAGATAAAATAAATAAACAAAATGATTTTAACAACCATTTTAATTGATTATCTATCACGAAAACTGAAAAATAAATAAATAATGAACAATTATTTATTTATTATTATTATATTTTCAAATTCATTTTTATTGGGGAAAAATTGTTCATCTTATATTCAGCCTAAAATCGGTTTTGGTTATTTGGTTTAAAGGACGCGTCAACCGTTTGGTCATAATGCACCACTAGTGGCGTAGGAACGGGGGGAGGGGGGGGGGAAACCCCCCCCCACTTGTTGGCTTGACCCCCCAGTGGGGGAGTCAAGCCAGGTATGGGTGTTATTTGCTAACTAATAGCTTGTTGGGTGATTTTTAGATTTTACTACAGTCGGGCTTGCAAAAAAGGAAGATTTTTGCTTTTACATTTTTTAAAAAGATTCAGTTAGTGACGTGGTTTGCGAGACTAGACTAGCCATCTGATTTTAGACTAATACTCATTATATAATGTGTGCAGTGTTTTCACTCCCAAGCAGACTGTCGACCGTTTTTCGGTCAAGTAATCAATCTTCAATGCAATATTAGCTTCAAAATGAAACCCTTTATTCATAATTAAAATTCACCTGATAACGTGTTTAAGGCCACCTAACAAGGGCACCTGTAAAAAAAAAACTCGCCTGCGGTGAAAAACCTCCTGCGGCTGGGGCTTCGCCCCAGACCCCGCTTTTGCCCACCCACACTCGTAGGCAACTTTAGTGTGCCCCCCCCCCCCCCCCCCACTAAAAAATAGTTCCTATGCCACTGACCATTCACCATAGGGGATATGGGGAGGAGGGGCCATGCTGGTCAGAACCACCCACGGTTAAGGGGAGGAAGGGGGGTTTCTGACGTCGCGGTCGTCATCTCTTTGCCCTCGTTGTCGGGGAGATCGTCAAGGAAGGGAGGTGTCCCCGACGACGATTTCCAGAGCTCGCCTCCAGCTTCAGGTAGTAATATACTGACTGCCCTCTTACTTGCTGATGTTTGCGAGGTAGCCCTCTTTCTCTTAAAATCGCCTTGTACGATTTGCAGAGCCATGCACTGGGCCAATTCTACCCATAGACGGTCATTAATTAATTAAATTCGCTTTTTTTTGTCAGTATACATTGTTGAATTGATTTAATTATGCATATTTTCCTCGATATAGATTAAAGAGTAACTTCGTGGCCTTTTTTTAAAATAAAGTCTTATAAACACCAAAGCCAAATACTTTGGAATGTGCTAGATGTAAAAAAATTACTTAACAATTTAATTTTAGTAGTAATAAGAACCAACGCCCGTGGTAAAATATTATGTAATCAACGATCTGAAAATATGAGCTTCAATTTGGAGGCTCGCCCTTGGGTGTAGGCTTACAGATGTAAAGAGCAAAATGTTAAGGGGAAAGTCTTTTTTCGAGAAAATTACAAGGAAATATAAAAATTGACATTCGTCCCTTTATATAAGTGAACACAATAATGATGGATGAGTAAAAAAAAAGTAAAAAAGTTTTCACAGACGGGACTCGAACCGGCGACCTCTCGCGTGCAAAACTAGCACGCTATCCACTCGGCTAGCAGCGTCGGCAGGGGGCGTCCGGTCTAGAGCGATACTCATTTAGCCCGGTAGATATGCACGCTGACTAAGTCGAGTGTAAAACTTCACGATGACAATTAGGACACTTTCAATGCTTTTAAAACCTTTCTGCCAATATTTCTTGAATGTAATTCCAGCTGTATCAGCATTTGTTTGCAATTACTGCTTATTTTTGGGATTAAACATTCTCGAGGTGGCAGTTCTCCGCGACGCGTGGACTATCCACTCGATTCAGAATGTTCCAAATAGCTATTGGGAGGATTAACTTCCTTTGTAATACGCGAACTAGGTAGTAATTGGCCCGGGTAGCTTATCCGACAGATAACTATTTGTTACAGTTAACGTTTATTATTTGTTGATTGTAATACCCGGCCCTTAGAGAAACACCCCTAAATTTGAGAACACTATGTTATCTCTTGGCACCTAGGTTACTGTTGAAGAAACTACGTGCGACCAATTAGAAAAATTTGTTTGCCTTATGTATGGGAGACCAGTACTGCTGATGCAAATGAAACTCGCTACCATCTTTTTCGCAAAAGGATTTCAAAAAACATTGTTTAAACCACTGACAAACTACAGCGGGACTGATCTCAGCTTACTACCACCATGCAGATCATCTTTACGGTTGTATATCCTGCGTGAAAATTATCAAGCAAAGATATGGCGTAAAGCAACAGATGCAGTGCCCGACATACCTGAGCCCCTAAATCATGGCTGGTCGGTCACCCCGGATGGACTTCTCTACGCGTGGGCCGAAGGCAACGTGCCTTCCCAAATGAGTAAGTTAATATTTTTGGAAACACAAGACAATGCATCCGATGTGGAAGATGATCCCGACGACATTTGAGATTTAAAGAGGCAGAGACGTTGTTGAGAGTGAAGATGAAGACAAAGATGAACTAGACTACTGATAACATGACCATCAAACACATCCCCCTAGTACTCAATATAATATCTTCATAAATATAACATCATGATATGCACATTTTTATGTCTAAAGTAGGGCAACTTAGGATCATTTTGACTTCTTTTTCCAAAAAGACAAACATTTTATTTCCGGGACACGCAAGACAGTAAAAAATTTAGATAATATTGTATTAAACATTCTTAACACGAATCAAAAGTAAAAAATAGATTTCGCCCAACGATTCGGCCGCATAAAAATAAAAACTGTTAAAAATCATCCTCCAAATTCACTTTTTGGACGACCCTGTACGCCGCATCCACCACTAGCCAACTAGAAAACAAGTGGATTTCTACTAAATAAAATAAAATCTAACACGATTTATCAGTTTTAACCAAAACGGGCGATTTGGGGTCATTTTGACTTTGATTTTGGAAAACTCAAAATTGTTATTTCCGGGACGTACGAGAAAATAAAAATATGCTAAACATTTTATTTTCAAATCCTCACACGAATCTTAAGCCCAAAATAGATTTTGTCAAACGATTTGGCATAAAAAAAAATAAAAACAGTTGAAAATCTATCTCCAAAATTTACTTTTTGGACGCCCCTGTACGCCGCATCCACCACTGGCCAACTGGCCAACAAGTAAATTTCTACTAAATAATAACAACCATAACATAATTTATCAGTTTTAAGCAAAACGGGCAACTTGGGGTCATTTTGACTTTGATTTTGGAAAACTCAAAATTGTTATTTCCGGGACATACGAGAAAATAAAAATATGCTTAACATTCTATTTTCAAATTTTTACACGAATCTAAAGCCCAAAATAGATTTTGTCAAACGATTTGGCATAAAAAAAATAAAAACAGATAAAAATCATCCCCAAAATTTACTTTTTGGACGGCCCTGTACGCCGCATCCACCACTGGCCAACTGGCCAACAAGTGGATTTCTACTAAAAAATATTCACTTTAACATAATTTATCAGTTTTAAGCAAAACGGGCAATTTGGGGCTATTTTGACTTTGATTTTGGAAAACTCAAAATTGTTATTTCCGGGACATACGAGAAAATAAAAATATGCTTAACATTCTATTTTCAAATCCTTACACGAATCTAAAGTCCAAAATAGATTTGTCAAACGATTTGGCATAAAAAAAATAAAAACAGATGAAAATCATCCCCAAAATTTACTTTTTGGGCGGCCCTGTACGCCGCACCCACCACTGGCGAACTGGCCAACAAGTGGATTTCTACTAACAAATGTTCACCCTAACATAATTTAACAGTTTTAACCAAAACGGGCAATCTGGGGCCATTTTGACTTTGATTTTGGAAAACTCAAAAAAGTTATTTCCGGTACATACATAAAAATAAAAATATGTAAAAAATTGTATTTTTCATTCCTTACACGAATCAAAAGTCAAAAATAGATTTCGTTCAACGGTTTGGCCCTAAAAAAATAAAAACAGTTACAAAAAGCAGCACAATTGACCCTGAGGGCACCCCTGTACCCCGCACCAACCACTGGTTAACTGGCCAACAAGTGGATTTCTACTCCAAAATAACCACCCTAACATAATATATGGGTCTCCATTTCTCCGCAGGTGGGGGGAGGGTTTCCCTACCTGGGTTCTGGTCAATAGGGAGAAAGAATGAAAAGATTGGCTCAACTTCTATATCTCACAGCATTCATAGCCGAAGACTTTTGAAGGAGGGCTTGGCTGCCGTTTTTACAATTTTTTGTATACTTGCTCCAACGAAAGAATGCAGATGCTTGGTAGTGATTGGGGTAGTATGGATGCGCGGTAAAAGGAATGTCGCCTTTGTGTATGAAAGAGAAATATATTTTACCAACGCAAGCAAAAATTATCTGTGCTAGATCACAGAGTTCCTCCGTGTGCAAGATCCACGCTGATCTAGCGTGAATAGAGTTGACTTAGTTGTTATGTTGGGAAAACAATTTCGAAACATCTGCATTCTTTCGTTGAGACCACTATATTTGTGAAGATAGATTCTAACCTAATTGCGATTTTTATTGTGACATTAATTAATTGTTTCTAGATTTGGTTAGTCGGGAAACACTCCCGTAGGTGTAATTGTTATTATTTACTACAATTCAGAAATTAAAAAGTCCGCCCCAACCGGAAATCGAACCACGGATCTCCCGCATTCCAGGCAGGCGTACTAGACCATCGTCCTGGGTCTGCCCCCATCGCTGAGTGACTAATGGTATAATGCAACTACAATTCAGAGCTTAAATGTACCCATTCTGATGGTCTAGTGGTTAAGACGCCTGTCTGAAATGCGGGAGATTCGTGGTTCGATTCCCGGTTGGGGTGGACTTTTTTAAATTTCTGAATTGTAGTAAATAATATTAATTAATTGATTGTTTGATTGATTGATTAAATGGTTGATTGATTGATTGATTGAATGATTGATTGATTGATCGATTGATCGATTGATTGATTGATCAACAATCATATTGAAGGGCAAAGCTATCAGTCACTGACTTCTTAACATCAGGCACATGTTTTCTAGGTTAATAAAACAATTTATTTCAAATGTCAAACTCGACGAGCTCTAAAATTATAACCTTTCAGTTCGCTCTGATTCTAACTCGTCATGTTCCTCAACATGATCGTAAGATCGTAAAACACAATACGTCACCTTTGAGGCATTGACGTTGGCAGAATAAGTCACCGCTCCTAGAATTGCATATGTTCGATTAAACATTAGTCGTGTTCCATTTCTTCGTAATGACACTCCTCAATACCGTTCTCGGTGGCTCAGCTGATAAGGGCGCAGGCCAGAACCCTACAAACAATGTTCCCTCGTGGGGATTTACATTTTGGGAGAAATGAGCTCCTGGAGACTACCTTTCACATAAACTTGTAACACGGAGTGAGACCACTGATCTCCATAATAATATACGCTTTGCGTGGATAGAGGATCCATACCTGCCATATTGAGAAGTAAAATTGGACTAATTTAGAGGGTTTTCTAACTGTAAAACTAAATAAACAACACAATTGATAATCTGTGAAACGATTTCCCTCATTGATAAGTCGTTTTGAGTATTTAAATGCAACGCACATATGCCTGTGTTTGCCGTAAATATGTAAATTCTGACCACCAACATGGCCGCCGTTTGCACCTCCAACATGTCCGATACATATGAAATAACCTTAGTCAGTCCCATGATCGCCCAAGCTTTGGCCCTAGACGGTTTCAAGGATAGAGTATAACATGCGCAATCCACGTGGTAGAGATCAGTGAATGCATGAGACACTGTGGGTAATGTACCATTCAATTCAATTTTCAATTTCAATAAATTGTATTCTTTTTTATATACATTAAACTATTTACATTGCAATATAAAACAAATACAATACAAACACCACTGCTCATTAACATTCTCGTGAGAGAAAAAAAGAAGCCCACATAGGGTAACACCCTGTGTGTGGGCAGCGCAGTAGAAAATTAAATTAAAATTCTAATCAAGGAGACATGATGCATAAAAACATAAGAATAAAAGAATACATAGTACTACAATACTTGTAGCGAAGTTATAAGTACAGACTACAGAATACAAGCAAATCAAACGATACCTATTATAACATTGGTAAATAATATAGTATAAATAAGCAAGATAAAGATGAAACACGTAAGCAAAGCGTAAAAAAACAAGATATTATATTACAACCAAAAATAAAGTAAATCTTACATAACTCTCTGCCATAGTTTAATAACCACCTGTGGACCTCACGCTTAAATCTTGGGCGATACATCTCTGGGATATCTTCAGGACTACCCGAAAGGCAGACCCAGAGATATGCCTAGGGATATCCTCAGGACGACGAGCATATACTTATAGTGTCGCGGGTTCGAATCCTGCATAGGGCTTGGATTTTTGTAGAGCTGGACAAATATATCGATATTTGGGATTTTTTCGATATCGATATTTGAAGTCCGTATCCAAATATCGAAAATAGAAAAAAAGGAAAGAAAAGTAGGATAGAGAAATTTTTGGGGTGAGAATGTGAGAGCCCTACACAAGAAAACAGAAGACGAACTTGGATGCGCTATTTTATGTTTTTTATTAATTGTAATGTCGAATGAAATTGATTTGTTACTGAGTTTGTCCAAATGAATGTTAAACTTAAATCATTTCAACCAGTTACGAAGAATATGTGTTTAATGGATTTTAATGGAACTGGATTTCAAGAAACTTCTTAGGGAATCAAAAAATTAAAGTAAATAAAGTTCACACTTTCAATTAATTGTCACTTTCAAATAATATTATTATTTTCTAAAAGAGATTTGTACAATTCTATCATTATTCTTTTCAATTCAAATGATGTAAGTTTTTATAATTGTGAACTTTATATTTTGATGTACTTAAAGTTAGGCTTATAATGTTAGTTGTTTGAATGTTTGTATTGTGGGTCTATCGTGGCCTACTATTGTGTTTATTCGTCGAGTTTTTATATAGTTTTTGATTATATATTTTTGTTTAAACTTGCTACATAAATGTTAATTTTAATTACCTACTTTAATATTTACTTTTATATCAATTTTATTACATTTACTATTTAGGGATATCACACACAATTTTGTGTTTAACGGCTATGCTCGTTGTGATATTCCTAATGATTGTGAACATAATGTGATAATCATTGAATAATAATAAACTAAAATAAAATAACCCAAAACTTTTTATGGCGAAGCCAAATCAACCATTTGAGCCAAACATTATTTAAAAAACCACCAGGTATAACTTTTTTAAAAAGTAAAAATTTTTTGGGGGAATTTTGATTTTTTTGTACAAAACAAAATTAAATATGCTTTTACTAAAAAAAAAAATTATAACCCAAAGTAAAAAAAACTAAAACTTATGGCCTTTGATCCTTGGTTTCCACCTACCAAACCCTAGCAATACTTGTCCCTAGCACCATGCAAAAGGGAAATTTTATTTTTTCTTTTTTAAAACCTTTTCGACAGGAAAGGGGTCTACGGGGGTGGGGGGGTGGGGGTGGAGGTAATGGGGGGGGGAGGGGGGACAGAGGGGCGGAGGGGGACAATTTAAAAATTTTTGATGTATTTTTTTTTGGTTTTAGGAGAATTGGATACTATTTTCCCCAAACTTTTTAAAAACAAGGTTTTGGGTTTTGAAAAAAAAAACCCCTTTTCAACTTAAAATTTAAAAACTTTGACTGCTTCCCGCACTTTAGAAGGGGGGGGGCATTGGGGGGCCCCCCCCCCATCGAACAAAAACATGTATTTAAAAGAAAAAGTAAACATTTATTAATTTTTGGGCCCACTGAAAACCCCCCCTTTTCCAGGGATACCATATCTTTTGGTTCCAAAAGCCCTTAAAAAAAGGGCTTTTTTGTACTGTTAAAAAGCAGAAGGAAAATGTATCATTTTCGTCCTCCCCCTTTAAAAAAAAGGATACTGTTTTGAAACTAAATAAAAAAGGGAAAGCCAGAAAGGCTGGGTTTTTAAAAAATTTTGGTTGGGGAAACAAAACCTAATATTCGAAAAACACAACCAAATAACTCCTTTCCCCCAGGTGTTTAAGATTTGAAACAGGGCAGAGATTGGTGTAGAAGTACGAAGGGGGTACTTGTTGTTTGGCGTGGGCCCGGCCACCCAAAAAGGCAGGAAACCTACAGCCCCCGACCAAAAAGGCTGGGGTTTCCTAACACCATAAACAAAACGACGGGGCAGGTGAGGAATTGGTTGTAGAAACAGGAAGACATTGATGACGTGATTCCCTGGCGGGGCCCTGGCCCCCCTAGAGCAGAACCCCCGGACACCATAGGGCTTTTTGGCCCAAAAGGGCCCAAAAAACAAAACGACGGGGGCGGGTGGGGAATTTGGGTTGTAGAAACAGTGAAGACTTTGAGTATTGTGTTTTCTCTGGCGGGGGCCCCTGGCCACCCTAGAGCAGAACCCCAGGATCCCCCCATAGGCTGTTTTGGCCCCAAAAAGGGGCATCATGAAAAAAACGACGAGGGCAGGTGAGTGAACTGGTTGAGAAACAGTGACAGCCTTGATTACTGTGATTCTCCTGGCGTGGGCCCTGGCCACCCTAGAGCAGGAACCCCAGGAACCATATGCGTGTTGGCCCAAAGGGGCATCATGAAAAAAACGACGAGGGCAGGTGAGTGAAAAATTTGTAAAAAACAGGACAGACAGATGTATTTTGGGATTTCTGGGTGGGCCCCCGGGCCCCCCTAGAGCAGGAACCCCCAGGACACCATATGGCGGGTTTTGGCCTAAGGGGCACCATGAACAAAACACGGGGCAGGTGGTGAACTTAGGTTGTAGAAACAGTGACGACATGAGTATTTGTGATTTTGGCGTGGGCCTGGCCACCCTAGAGCGGGAAAACCTCCAGGACTACCATAGGGCGTGTGGCCCAAAGGGCATAGAAAAAAAACGACGGGGGAAGGTGAGTGAACTTAGGTTGAGAAACAGTGACAGACTTTGATGATTTGTGATTCTACGGGCGTGGGCCCGGGCCCACCCAGAGCGGGAAACCTCCAGGACTCCTATGGCGTTTTGGGCCCAAAGGGCATAGAACAAAACGGAGGGCAGGGAGTGAATTAGGTTGTAGAAACGGACAAAATTTGATTTTACTGTGTTTTCCCCTGGCGTGGGGCCCCGGGCCCACCCTAGAGCGGGAACCCAGGATACCATATGCTGTGTGGCCCTAAGGGCTATGAAAAAAACGACGAGGGCAGGTGAGTGAATTAGGTTGTAGAAACATGACGCTTGTTTGTACTGGTGATTCTCCGGCGGGGGCCCCTGGCCCCCTGACAGGAACTCCAGGACTACCATATGGCTTGTTGGCCCAAACCCATGAAAAAAAACGACGAGGGAGGTGAGTGAACTATTGTAGAAACAGGGACAGAAAATTGATGACTGTGTTTCCCCTGGCGGGGGCCCCTGGCACCCTAGGCAGGAACCTCAGGACTACCATATGGCGTGTGGCCCTAAGGGCACATGAACAAAACGACGAGGGCAGGGAGGAATGGGTTGTAGAAACAGTGACGACATTGATTTTACTTTGTTCTCGGCGGGGCCCTGGCCACCCTAGAGCGGGAAAACCTCCAGGATTTCCATATGGCTGTTTTGGGCCCCCTAGGGATCATAAAACAAAACGACGAGGGCAGGTGAGTGAACTTAGGTTGTAGAAACAGTGACAGACATTGATGTACTTGTGATTCTCCTGGCATGGGCCCTGGCCACCCTAGAGCAGGAACCCCCAGGACTACCATATGCTGTGTTGGCCCTAAGGGCACATGAACAAAACGACGAGGGCAGGTGAGTGAACTTAAGTTGTAGAAACAGTGACAGACATTGAGATTTTGGATTTATGGCGGGGGCCTGGCCACCCAGAGCAGGAACCTCCAGGACTCCCATATGGCTGTGTTGGCCCCAAAGGGCACATGAAAAAAAACGACGAGGGAGGGGTGAGTGAATTTAAAGTTGTAAAACAGTAAAGACTTTGATGTATTGTGATTTTATGGGGGGGGCCCTGGCCCCCCTAACAGGAACCCCGGGACACCATAGGGCTGTGGGGCCCCTAAGGGCATCATGAAAAAAACGACGGGGGCAGGTGATAAAAATTAGTTGTAAAAAACAGTGACAGACATTGATGTACTTGTGATTCTACTGGCGTGGGCCCTGGCCACCCTAGAGCAGGAACCTCCAGATAAAATGCGTGTGGCCCAAGGGCACAGAACAAAACGACGAGGGCAGGTGAGTGAACTTAGGTTGTAGAAACAGTGACAGCCATTGATGTACTTGTGATTCTACTGGCGTGGGCCCTGGCCACCCTAGAGCAGGAACCTCCAGGATCCCATAGCTGTGTGGCCAAAGGGCACTGAAAAAAAACGACGAGGGGCGGTGAGTGAATTTAGGTGTAAAAAAACAGTGACAGACTTGAGTACTTGTGTTCTACTGGCGGGGCCCCCCCACCCTAGAGAGGACCTCCAGGGATACCAATGGCGGGTTTTGGCCCAAAGGGGGCATCATGAAAAAAACGACGGGGGAGGTGAGTGAATTTAAGTTGTAGAAAAGGGAAGACTTTGATGTACTTTGATTCCCCCTGGCTGGGCCTGGCCACCCTAGAGAGGAACCCCCAGGACTCCCATATGCGTGTGGCCCTAAGGGCATCATGAAAACAAAACGACGAGGGCAGGTGAGTGAACTTAGGTTGTAGAAACAGTGACAGACATTGATGTACTTGTGATTCTCCGGCGTGGGCCCGGCCCCCTAGGCAGGAACCTCCAGGACTACCTAGGCGTGTTGGCCCTAAGGGCTCAGGAAAACGAGGGGGGAGGTGAGTGAACTTGGGTTTTGTGAAACAGTGACGACATTGGTGACTTGTGATTCTCCTGGCGGGGGCCCCCCTGGAGGAAGAATGTGAACCGGCTGAAGTACCTGGTGGCATCTCCTGCATAGTTTTTCCTGGTTATTAATTTTCGCAAAAAAAATAACAAGGGGGGGGTTTGCAGGAGAATTTTAAAGGGATACTTTACTTTGTTTTCAAAAATGGAAAGGGTTTTCCCCCTACGAATCTACTCTACCTAGTTATTAATTTTATTGAACTTTGAGACTTTTTACATAGAATTTCACAATAGATGACTCTAGATCATAAAAAAAATGTAAATTTATTTTTATTTTGGACGTATTCCTCTGATAACTTTCACAAAAGTTTTAGTTTTTCTTTATAAGTCGTTCACTTTTGTTGTTTTTGATGAAAGAAAAAATATAACTAAACATAGACTTATTTTGTAATGTATTTTTTTAAAATGGTTTCCCCAAATTTAAATTTTTGCAATTTCTTTCCAAGCCACAGTCAATCAAGAAATAAAATAAAATAGTTGTTAGGGCCCCAAGAAACTAGATAGCAAACAAAATACCCAAGAAACTGGCCAAAAAAAGAACAATTTGGGAATTCGTATGTTTTAAACCCAGGGGTTGAAACTCAGCTTTTAGGTTCATGATTTTTTATTTTGAAATCATAATTGATTTTTTTTTTTTTTTTTTTTTGTGCCCCAAAGATTTTTTTTTTGGGGTTTTGGGATTTCAGTGATTTTTTTATTATTTTTTTTTGGGATTGTTTTGATGTTTTTTTTTAATGTGGTGATTTTTTTTTGATTTTTTTGATTTTTATTTATTTTTTGCGATTTTTTGGTATTTTTATTTTTTTATTGATTTTTTTATATTTTAGCTTCAAACAGCAACACAGCACAAAACCCGTGATAAGAAGGGTGCCATTTGAAGTCCGATGTGCAATCGCAGTAGAAGTTGAAAACGCGGCAGAAACCAAGGCACCGGTCTGTTACGTAGCGAGAAGGGTAGCAGTGTACACTGGGTTTGGGAGTGGAATCATATTTTCCAGCCCTGTGCGCTGGCAAACAAATAATATCGTTGCATAGATAGTTCCCCCCACAGATCTCCTGCCGGCCCAAATAAAAAAATAAAAGAAATCCCAGAAACTCAAAAAGGAAAACACCCCCTTGGCACCTTGCATTTTATCCCCTTCCTTAATTTAGTTTTTGGTCCTTCCGACCGATCTCGACTTCATTCCAACACGAAGCCGCATGTTGCAATAGCGAGAGCAGCTGGCGGACGATATGGCGTGATTTTTTACCTCTTATGGGTATACTTATAAAAAAATAAAATCATTTTTGGATGCCCGTCCTTCTTTTAAAAAAAGACAGCCAAAAGGTTTTTTTAGGTTTTTTGTTTGGGTTTTTGGTAATAACAAAATAATTAAAAAAAAATCCTTTTCGAGTGAAAGTCACTGAATGCATATTTAAAAAAGTAGTTGAGCGCTTATTTACCATATTTGGCTTCATACAGACATAGAATTTAACCCTATAGTAGGCTAGATACCAGTCTCCAATCCGCCAACAGGCGCGAGTGTACAAAATTTAAGCGTCAATCTCACCCCTTAAGATGGGCTGGGTTTTAATTATGTTTTTTTAAGCAAAAAGTACTTGAGGATTGTTGGGATGGTTTTAGCTTGTGCAGCATGGGAAATTTAACAAACAGAAACAAGCAAATTATTTCATACGGGGGAATTTTTGAATCATTTGGTGTTAAAGTTTATATGTCACCCGCCCAAAATGGCGGCCATCTTTAAAAAATTTTTCGATTTAATCGCTCCCCCTAATTAAAAATGCAAACTCACCCCTTCAAGATGGCTTCCAATTGTACCCGGAAAGGGGCCACGACTCGGTTAGCCAAATTTTATTGGGGTCTAGCTACAGACACGTGAGGTCGGTATTTTGTCGGGTGCATGAAAGCGATATACCCGTGACCAAAAAACGACGGACAACGAGGATGTCCGAAATAGCGGAAACCACACGAGTTGGGACGAAGGTCTCGGCTGGCCTCGAATCCCGCACATGGGGATCAAAACTCTTAGTCTGATGGCTGACGAGAATTCAAAAAAAAGCACAGGTGGTTGAATTTTTACTAAGAAATGCACGGAGCATTAAATTTTTATCCCCCTGTTCGAAGCAGGGTGTAAAAATGTAGAAAACAAACAAAAAAAAATTTCTCATCCATAAAAGTGACTTTTAGAAGCGTTCGAGAAGCGGCGAGTATTGACTTTGTAAAACATTTAAACCGAGATTTTAAAAAAAAACTTTTTAATTCATACCAATTGACAGGTTTTACCGGGGCGGGAACGATTTTTTGATTTTTTGAAAACAGATAAATTTTAAATGGTATACAAGTTGGGGGAGGTCGATAACAAGAAAACATTCCCCCTTTAAATATGTAGGACCACAGATTCATATATTATTTTTTAAAAAAAAAAAAAACTAAAAGTATTAACTCCCCTTTTTTATTTTTAATTTAAATTTTTCCACTCACATAATGTTATTTTAATAAATTTTAAAGTAAGTCATTAAATAACTAGGGGAAACTTTGCAAACGCTAATTGGGGGGGTTGTTTGGATGAGCGTACGTTTTTTAAACGAAAAAAAAAAAAAAAGGGTAAAATTGCGCTTTTCATGAGAAATAATTTACGATTTCGCTCAAATTTACATAATTTTATAAAAAAATAAAATTAAGATTATGTGAAAATATTAGAATCGGATAAAGCGTAGGTTATAAGTGAAGAATGTTTTTTAAAATTAAAAAAAAATCGTTTAAAAATTTCAATTTTATAAAAAAAAATTTAGATTTCGTCCAAATTTCACACAAAAATTTAATTATAAAATTTAGGTTTTTGTAAAAAACATTTTCAATCGGATAAAGCATGAAGGTTAAGTTCAAAGGATTTTTTAAAACGAAAAAAATCGTAAAAAATTTCGATTTTAAAAGAAACAGTTTTCGATTGCGCTTCAAAAACTGGCAGTTCTAAGTCAGAGATTTTTAATACTCCCAAAAATTTATCGCAATTGGAATATTGGGTTTTGCCGGAATCGTGATAACAACAGAGAAAAATACGAAAAAAAAAAAAAAAAAAACATTCGAATTTTTTTCTCCCGTGTAGAAAAATGGAATCTTCGCTTCGCTCGCTATGCTCATCCAATAAATATGATCCCTCTTTCCCTAATAACCAATTTCTTTAGCAAACCATTATTCATCCCACTCTGGAAAACCCCAGAACCCTTATACAATTTGTTTGTTTGATCCTATGATCAGGACAACTAAATAAATCTAATACACAGATGCAGACACAGCAAACTATAGTTAAGTACATATTTGAAGTCAGTGTCAGTGTCTGACGATGGAGACGGACGTCTCCGAAAATTCACACAAGTAAGTGTTAAAAATATAGACCTCGGTTAGTAGTTTAATACACTCGTCAAATAATATATATCCGGGTCAAATAGCTTCTGAAAATAATATAGTAATTATATTACAACAATAAAGTAAAGACAAAATAATTTTGGTAATTAAGTGGGGCATGTCATTTGTACGTCTCAAAATGTAATGTATCCCACCCAAAATCGTTTGTCACTGTTCTCCTTTACTAACTTATACATATCTCCGAATCAGTTGTTCAGTTGTTGTTGTTCACTTGTCTAGAATATCTCAAAGAATGTCTGAAGAAGAAGGTATCTGAGAGTCCCTGGGAACCCGACGTATCTGGTGAGAAATTCTGCGCTAAGGTCAGGTGTGAACTATATCCCACTCCTTTCGCCACGTACGTCAATTTCACAGTCTTACAGTGAGTACTCGAGTGCATTAAGTTCTATACTCAATGGTGTAACAAACAATGGGAATATAGCATACCAACGTACCGAAAGTGTGCTCTGGAGCGCTAAGCTCTTGTCTCTGATTCGGGATGTCCCGGACTTGAATCCCGTCGTGAACGGCAATCCTTACTTAATATATTTCGAGGTTTTCCTCAGTTGTTCATGCGATTGCAAGGGATTGACTTCAAGGACATCCCTTCACAATAGTCTTATCTGAAACATACATAGTTCGCCTGAAGAGGCGTATACATTGCATTCTATAATAAAATAACTAGCGTAATTGGGCATTGAGCTGCCATGTGTTATGCGGATTTTCTGTTGTTTTGTGAAAAAATATTACTTAATTGAAGATGTTTTTAAAAAAATTTAAATTAAATAAAAAATCTATTTAAATAAATAAAATATAAAATTTAAAATTTTTTTATTTGTAAATTAATGAAATTTTTTAAAAAAAGGAAAATCGTAATATTGAAATTTTCATCAGAAATAATACGATTGCGCACAAATTTAACACGAATATAATTCAAAAATTAAGGTTCGGTGAAAAAAAATCATTAAAAATCGGATAAAGCATGAAGGTGTTATAAGCAAAGAAATTTTAAAAAAATCGAAAAAAAAAATCGTAAAATTGCGATTTTAAGAGAAATAATTTTCCGTTTGCGCTCAAACACGTGGCAAGTTCTAAGTTCAGAGATTTCGAAGGCCTCCATAAAATTTCATCGTAATTGGAGCATCGGTTTAGCTGGAATCGTGTTAACAAACACACAAATACAAACAGAAAAAAAATAAAAATAAAATAAAAAAAGCATTCTGGATTTTTTCTCCAGTGTAGTGAAATGGAATCTTCGCTTCGCTCGCTACGCTCATCCAATAACCTTTTCTCAGTTCCAACTATGTAGGGTTGAGAACACGAAACTATTGACACTAAGCTTTCCAGACTCAGTGTTTCTTCCTCATCATCTTCCTCCTTCTCTCCACCAATTTACTCCACTCTCTTCTGTCCAGCCACAGCTTTACTCTTGCCACATCCCTCCCACACTTCTACATTTTCCGTCCTCCAACATTTTTGAAAAACTCCCATCTCTCTTTGGCCTTCACTTCTTTTCCCCTCCTCTGCCGCTTCAAATTCTCGTCTTGGGATCCACTCCACGCCCATCCTTTTCAATGTCCAAACCATCTTATACATTATTTTTCACTTTTAAACCTCAATTCTCCCCCCCCATTTTTTCCCGTTTTCACCCCTTTTTTAACTTGCCCAATTTGGTAACCCCCTTTGACACATTTAAAGGGAACTTTTTTCCTTCTGTTTCTAGCTTATAACAGGTTTTATTCCCGTTTAGTGGGGCAATTAACTTAACTTGTGTTGCGGGTTTGTGCCCACAAAGAAGACGTTTCAGTTTGGAGCTTCGAGCAGGGATTTAAAAAAAAAAATTCCCTGACTGCTGGAAAAGGCCGAATATGATTTAAATTAAATGTAAAAAATACAACTCAACCTTCAATATAAAAAAAAAATTTAAAAGGGATTATTAAAATTTTATTCTTTGGGTTCCGAAAAAATACTGTTTTTTTCCCAAATTGTTAAGAAAAATTAAAAAATTTTGGTTTAAAAACATTTTTCAAATTTAATCCCCTTTCAGAAAGACGTTAAAAATCGACAAAACCCCAAATTTAAATTATGTCACTCAAAGGGGTAATTTTAGCGTTTGGTCACATTTTTTTTAAAAATTGTTTTGGATGTCGAAGTCCAGCAAATCCATACACATTCGGGATCAATTATTTGCCAGAAATTTTTTTTAAACGGAAAAACAAAAAATTTTAAAGAGGTTGGCAAAAAAGGGGATGTGCGTGTGACGCGATCAGAGAACATTACAAAATTTTTTTTAAATTTTTTTTATTGAATATGGGGGAAACTTTGGAAAAAAAATAAGACATATAATAAAAAAAATTTTAAAAAAATTACAGGGCAGGAATGTTAAAACATATAATAACATGCAAATACCACCTAATTATTTTTTTTTTTTTAAAAACACACCTTTTTTTTATATTTTATTGGTTAATTCATTCATTCAAATAATTTCTTAATTTAGTGCCAAAAAATTTTTGTGTTTAAATGCATTGTTGTTGTGAATTAATTTTAATTATTTTCTTAAATTAAGTTTTATTGTTGGGCCCATCTATGAAAAATTAATTTTTTTATTTTTTCCTCCTTTGGAAATCGGTTTTTTAAACTGAAAAGGACAATATTAATTAATTTTAAATAAATAAAAATAAAAACAAAGAAAAAGCAAAATTGAATAACAAATGCCCTTTTAACCCGGTTAGTTATAGGTTAATTTTTATTTTGAAAAAATTTAAAGATTTTTTAAAAACGAAGAAATATTTTCAGGGGCATTAACCTTTTACGGAATAAGTTTTTTTAAAAAACAACAAAGTGAAGAAAATAAATTTTGAAAGGGAAATGTGGGGGAAAAAAGAAGTAAAAAATTTGTGAAAAGGGCAATCAAAGAAAATTTTTTCAGAGTAAAAAAGCTTTTAGCAGAAGGTCTTTTAATTTTTTATATTTTAAAAAGTTAGAAAAAGAGCTGGAAATCATAAATACTAGGAAAAAGCTCAGTTGGGCCGTTTTAAAAAGCGAGCACGTCTTTTAGCTTTGACCCCCATTGCAATTTTTTTAAATTTTAAAAAATTTTCGACGTTTTACTGTCCACGGGGCCAGTTTCCAAAAATTAAATTTTTTATTGGAAGGTAGGCCAATTTTGGGTTTTTAAACCCTTTTCTTTGGATAAAATCCCCCGCCATTAGAGGAGTTTGACATCCTTTTGGGGGAAAAAATATTTTTAATATTTTTGGGAAAAAATAAAAAATACCTGCTTTCCGATAGTTTGTTGATTTAAATTTTAAGTGGCCCGTGCCCTAGGCGAAACCCCGTGGGGAAATTTTCGTTGCCATTGTAACGGGTTTCCTTTTTTATAAGAATTTTCCCTTTTACAACTTCTCAGCCAAGATAAAAAAAACAAATTTTTGACCCGGGCGGACAATTTTAAATGATTTTGGCCCCCCTCAATTTTTCGCCGTTTTTGTTTGAAAAAATAACCTTTGGATCAACTTTTAAAGTAAAATTTTTATTAACTTTTAGAACGATTTTGCCACAAAAATAAAGGAAATTTAACGGGAACGAAAACTTGCGGGGGGTCAAAATTTCAACTCGATCCGAGCCTCCGTTCGAACGTTATGGCGAGACATACAAACAAAAAAAAAACAAAAACAAAAACAAAAACAAAAACAAAAAACAAAAACAAAAACAAAAACAAAAACAAAAACAAAAACAAAAACAAAAACAAAAACAAAAACAAAAACAAAAACAAAAACAAAAACAAAAACAAAAACAAATAAATAACAAAAACAAAAAAAACAAACAAAAAAAAACAAGTGACTATTTTTTCCGGCAGAGTCAAATGGAAACTCTCGCTTTGCTCGCTGAATTAAGTTACAAACATGAATCAGGTTTTTGTCAAAAAATGTGTTGCTTGATATTAATATTGTGTCTCACTGTCACACAAGCATTTAAAATAGAAATACCTCTTTGGTGGCCTATTTTACGGTTGATTTCGAAAAAACTAATCAATATTTTGAAAATGTACTCTGATCGCGGCAAATACATAATAACCCTAGTTTACGTCTTGGTGCAAACTTGAAACTACTTGCACCTAATGTGATTTAGAGAGTACTAACTCCTTGCGTCCTCATACAAGCCCGGTTTGCCCGCGCTTGATTAAAAGATCCCTCTTACCATCACTTATTTAAACTTTCCACATTACCTCCTTTAACAATTTCAATTACCCGTTTAAGAGCAAGAACTACCGCCAATATAAAACCAAGCGTATTCACCTTATTCTAGCAATAACTCACATAACGAACACAAAAACGAAAAAGTGGACAATAAGTCCCATATGGTTCAGTTAGAACTATATCTAGCATAAAAACTTTTACAAATATTGTAACTAGTAATAATTTTAATCAAGGTTTAAATTTAATTAATGTAGACTGTAATTAAAAACGCTTCTGATTACAACATTTCAATAATTTTTCATGAGGGTGTAGTTCTAACGAAACTACGTGATGAGACCAACCAGCTCTTTTTTCGAGTTTATGTACGGTTTGAGAGATATTACTAAAATAAAGTTATTTCACGTGGTTTTAATATTGGGGGTGATCCTTGCCCTAAATGACTCTAACTACTCTTTTAACCACTTGAAGTTGCTAACAAACACAAGAACTACTTCAAACGATTCTTTGACAATTTAAATGACCGAAATTATGCACTAACTACGTATTTCAGTACTTAAGTGCTTTACTCATCCCTAAAACAATTGTGAGTATTACTAAAAGTACCCGTTCAATAAGCCCACTACTTCCACTACTTCACGTGACTCGAACTTGCCACTTAGCTCTTTTATCTGACTCAAACATCCCCATCACATACTTTCTGTACCCCTGGTTTAAAGGGGTATTCACCTGCTAAAGTAAAAAAAAAATCAGGCTAACTAGTTATGAATTTAGAAATTAACACAAAAATTATTGGGTCCACCATGATAGAAGAAAAAAATGTCAAACTTTCTATTTTCGATCTAGGTCCCATCGGCAAAAATGTCCCATAAGAAATAACATAGGGAAGATCTTTATACCCCGTGACCTTGAAGGATTTTGATCCAAAATAATATTGGCCATTATTGACGTACTCGGTAGCCATTTCTGTAAATCCCCTATATTTTGTTTTGTGATTTGGGCAAGTGGTTCGGTCAAAATATGGTGATTACCAAGAAGAAGTGTGATTTTGGAATGCATATTTTTGCGTGTTTGAGTGTATATTTATGCACAGTTTCAAGACACGATGTTATAAAGGGCCATTTTAGATTGGTATGATGCTCAAGTATCCATGTGGAACAAAAAAGAAGCAGGTTTAAACCAATTTAAGAAATAACACAAATTGCCAATTTTCTCAAATTTCTGGATGAAAAAATTTAAAAAAATCGTTTATAAAGTCACAGTTACAAGATATAATTTTTTAAAAGGTCATTTTAGTGTATTATTATGCTATAGATTATGTGGTAAAAATAATATTTTGAGGTAATATCCCCTTTTAAACATTGCAATTACTCTTACCACCCCCACAAATGTTTACTTCAAATTTGAACTGAAAGACCGGTCTCTATTTTTAAATGTATGTTTAACTACTTGCATGTTTGATTCCACAGCAATGAAACCACAAAAACAACATTAATTTTACGTTAACACATTGGTAAGCTATATTTAATCAAGTGGCTCAATTAAGAATGCATAATTATTGCGTTATTATATCTGTGGCTAGGTGCAAAAAGGGTCAATGTCAGAAAAGTGCTGTTTTGAGTTAGGATATGGCTTACAATGTAAAAACTCTCAGCTTTCGAATGCAATAATGGCCAATGTCCTAGCTATCCTAGTGTAGAAGATAGGGTATGACATTGGCCCTTGACAGTTTTATATTTTCCCGATCTATGCTGGGATACGATGACATTGGCCCTTAATTATTTTTTCAGAAATTGGTAAAATGAGTCCATTCTATAGCTGACGGTGCTTGTAAGGTTATGTTGTTAACCAATTGTTGGCGGTGCTTTAGGATGTTGTTGTGCAAGTGTTGTGACAGCTAGGGGCTGTTTACCGACCCAATATAGCCGTTTTTTGTTTTGAGTTAACCCTGTGAACTCCTGGTAAACTATCTAGAAATATGGTTCTTAGACTTATTAAATGTAGACTTGCTTCAAAGGCATATTCATTGAAATATCTGGTTAACTAATGCCTAATTGACCAAGGTACCTGTTGTATGCAAGTCTAGACCTTCTCTTGGTGTAATGATTTAAGACCTACGCCCTTCAAATTTGAGTCCCCCAACCCCAAAAAAAAACAAAAAAAAAAAAACAAAAAAAAAAAAAAAACAAAAAAAAAAAAAAAAAAACCCCCCAAAAAAAAAAAAAACCCCCCCAAAAAACAAAAAAAATTTTAAAAAAAAAAAAAAAAAAAAAATTAAAAAAATTTTTTTAAAAATTTTAAAGTACCCAAAAAAAAAAAAAATTTTTTAAAAAATTTTAAAAATTTTAGAAAAAAAATTTTAAAGAAAATTTTTCCCAAATTTAAAAATTTTATTTGAAAAAAAAACCCCTTTGTTACAACCCTTTTAAATAGTTTCTACAAATACTGAACCTATCACTCTTTTTTCATTTACGACGGTTGAGAGAATCCTAAAAAGGTTATTCACCGTGTTTTAAATAGATCCTTGCACCTAAATGACATAATACCCTTTACACACTAATTGCTAACAAACACAAGAACTACTCAAAGACGAAAAAAAGAAAACCGAAATACATAACAGTATTCAACTAATTTTACTCATCACTAAAACAAGAAATACAAAAGTACCGTTCAATAAGCACTAAACACTCAATATCGAAATGCATAAAATCTTTTACAAATATTGTAACTAGTAATAATTTTAATCAGGTTTAAAAGGGTATATTAATGTAGACTGTAATAAAAACAGCTCTTAATTACAAACATTTCAATAAATTTTTCACATGTAGGGTAGTTTAAACGAAACTAGTGAGACCAACCAGCTATTTTTCGAGTTAGTACGGTTGAGAGATATGTACAAAATAAAGTATTTCACGTGGTTTTAATATGGGGGTGAATCCTTGCCTAAATGACTCTAACTACTCTTTTAACCACTTGAAGTTGCTAAACAACACAAGATACTTCAAACGATTCTTGACATTAAGAGACCGAAATTAGCACTAATACGTATTACAGCTACTTAAGTGCTCTCATACCTAAAATACAATTGTGAGATACGAAATATACGTTCAATCAGCCACTACTCCATACTTCACGTGACTGAACATTGCCACTTGCTCTTTTATCGACTCAAATCCCATCAATCCTTTCGTACACCCTGGTTTAAAGGTGGTATTCACCTGCTAAAGTAAAAAAAAAATCAGGCTAATAGTTATGAATTTAGAAATTAAACAAAAATAGGTCCACCATGATAGAAGAAAAAATTCAACTTTCTATTTTCGACTAGGCCCTGCGGCAAAAATGTCATAAGAAATAACATAGGAAGATCTTTATACCCGTGACCTTGAAGGATTTTGATCCAAAATAATATTGGCCATTATTGACGTACTCGGTAGCCATTTCTGTAAATCCCCTATATTTTGTTTTGTGATTTGTGCAAGTGGTTCGGTCAAAATATGGTGATAACCAAGAAGAGGTGTGATTTTGGAATGCATATTTTTGCGTGTTTGAGTGTATATTTATGCACAGTTTCAAGACACGATGTTATAATAGGCCATTTTAGATTGGTATGATGCTCAAGTATCCATGTGGAACAAAAAAGATGCAGGTTTAAACCAATTTAAGAAATAACACAAAATGCCAATTTCTCAAATTTCTGGATCACAAAATTTAAAAAAATCGTTTATAAAGTCACAGTTACAAGATATAATTTTTTTAAAAGGTCATTTTAGTGTATTAATATGCTATAGATTATGTGGTAAAAATAATTTTTTGAGGAAATAGCCCCTTTAAAACATTGCAATTACTCTTAGCACCCCCACAAATGTTTACTTCAAATTTGAACTGAAAGACCGGTCTCTATTTTTAAATGTATGTTTAACTACTTGCATGTTTGATTCCACAGCAATGAAACCACAAAAACAACATTAATTTTACGTTAACACATTGGTAAGCTATATTTAATCAAGTGGCTAAATTAAGAATGCATAATTATTGCGTTATTATATACCTTCACTAAATAAGTTTTTAAAGATACATTTTCTCATAACATTTGTCATTTAGTGTTCCACGGGGGGTGGGGGGAGCAAGTGCTCCATTCCTAGATGGGCGTCCATGTATACTATTTCGCGAGCCTAAAAGTGTTTTGTCAAATAAAACGTAAGTGATAGAATCTACATACATACTAATTCCTAATTAACCCCTTACTATCCCCGATTAAGGACACAGAAAGTGCAAGATAAAACTAGTGGGAACAATACAAGTAAGTTGCACATATCAAGGAAAATTAGTTTGCCTTTATTTTGTAGTTATTGAGGCAGACAGTCAGCCTTTACTCAGTTTACAAACTTGTGTTTTACCACGCTTGATCAAGTAGGTTGACAGCCTCCATGATTTTCATAAAAAATAATATTTTGATTTCGCTCAAGTTTCACACGAATATATTAATTCATAAAATTAAGGTTCTGTGAAAAAATCATTACAATCGGATAAAGCATAAAGTGTTATAAGTCAAAGGATTTTTTTTTAAATCGAAAAAAATCGTAAAATTGCGATTTTAATAAGAAATCAGTTTTCGATTGCGCTAAAAAACGTGGCAGTTCTAAGTTCAGAGATTTTGAATACCTCCAGAAAATTTCATCGCAATTGGAATATTGGTTTAGCCAGAATCGTGATAACAAACAGATAAAAATACGAAAAAAAAAGAAAAAAAAAAACATTCCGGATTTTTTTCTCCAGTGTAGAAAAATGGAATCTTCGCTTCGCTCGCTATGCTCATCCAATAAATATGATCCCTCTTTCCCTAATAAATCAATTTCTTTAGCAAACCATTATTCATCCCACTCTGGAAAACGCCAGAACCCTTATACAATTTGTTTGTTTGATCCTATGATCAGGACAACTAAATAAATCTAATACACAGATGCAGACACAGCAAACTATAGTTAAGTACATATTTGAAGTCAGTGTCAGTGTCTGACGATGGAGACGGACGTCTCCGAAAATTCACACAAGTAAGTGTTAAAAATATAGACCTCGGTTAGTAGTTTAATACACTCGTCAAATAATATATATCCGGGTCAAATAGCTTCTGAAAATAATATAGTAATTATATTACAACAATAATGTAAAAACAAAATAATTTTGGTAATTAAGTGGGGCATGTCATTTGTACGTCTCAAAATGTAATGTATCCCACCCAAAATCGTTTGTCACTGTTCTCCTTTACTAACTTATACATATCTCCGAATCAGTTGTTCAGTTGTTGTTGTTCACTTGTCTAGAATATCTCAAAGAATGTCTGAAGAAGAAGGTATCTGAGGTCCCTGGGAACCCGACGTATCTGGTGAGAAATTCTGCGCTAAGGTCAGGTGTGAACTATATCCCACTCCTTTCGCCACGTACGTCAATTTCACAGTCTTACAGTGAGTACTCGAGTTTAGATTTTTTTTTTTGAATTTAGAATTTTCAAATGTTCCGTTAGCCGAAATGATGTAACAAACTTCTATATATAATATATATGTGCTTACACGCTTCCTTGGATTGTGCAGGTATATATGACACATTCTGCTGTACATCATTGCTGTTTTCTGTGCCATCAGCAATTCTCATCACAATATCATATCAATATTGCTTTATATCCAACTTTTCTTTATTCTATATGAATTCTTAATCTAGTAGGGCATTCCATTATTTTGCATCTCCTTTACTTTAACATAAACACTCATTAATCAATCATCATATATATATATAAATATCAATTATATACTATAGACACATTCTACTGTACATCATTGCTGTTTTCTGTGCCATTAGCAATTCTTATCACAATATCATATCAATTATTGCTTTATATCCAATTTTTCTTTATTCTATATGAATTCTTAATCTAGTAGGGCATACTATTATTTTGCATCTACTCTACTGTACCATAAACACTAATCAATCAATCAATCAATCATCATATATATATATATAAATATCAATATATACTAGACACATTCTACTGTACATCATTGCTGTTTTCTGTGTCATCAGCAATTCTTATCACAATATCACATCAATTATTGCTTTGTATCCAAATTTTCTTTATACTATGTGAGTTCTTAATCTATAGTAGGGCATGCTAGGCCTATTGTTTTGCATCTACTCTACTTTCACATTAACACTGTGTTTATCGTTATTAATCAATTAATGAATCATCATATATCAATATAATTAATCATCATACATATCAATATCAATATCCATATCAATTATCAATTATGCTTTATATCCAACCATTCTTTCTTCTAACACTGTGTATATCATTATAATTACTATCACTTTTATTATTAATTATTAATTTTTGACTATTCACTTTCTCTGCAAAGAGTTATACTTGTACACTGTACAAGTCAGAGTGAATAAAAATATCTATCTATCTATCATTGAGTAGAGGAGGTTCTATACTCAATCAATGGTGTAAAAAAGAATGGGAATATAGCATACCAACTTACCGAAAGTGTGCTCTCGAGCGCTAAGCTCTTGTCTCTGATTCGGGATGTCCCGGATTTGAATCCCGTCGTGAACGGCAATCCTTACTTAATATATTTCGAGGTTTTCCTCAGTTGTTCATGCGATTGCAAGGGATTGACTTCTCGGACATCCCTTCACAATAGTCTTATCCGAAACATACAAAGTTCGCCTAAAGAGGCGTACACATTGCATTCTATAATAAAATAACTAGGAAAACGCTTAAGTCCCGCCGCGTTGTTGGATAAGCGTAATTGGTGCATTGAGCTGCCATGTGTTATGCGGATTTTCTGTTGTTTTGTGAAAAAATCATTATTAAATTGAAGATGTTTTTAAAATTAATTTAAATTAAATAAAAAATCTATTTAAATTAAATAAAATATTAACTTAAATTTTTTTTTGTAAATTAATCGTAATTTTAAAAAAAGGAAAAATTCGTAATATTGAAATTTTCATAAGAAATAATTCGATTGCGCACAAATTTTACACGAATATATAATTCATAAAATTAAGGTTCTGTGAAAAAATCATTAAAATCGGAAGAAGCATGAAAGTGTTTTAAGCTGAAGAAATTTAAAAAAAATAAAAAAAAATCGTAAAATTGCGATTTTAATGAGAAATTATTTTCCGATTGCGCTCAAAAACGTGGCAGTTCTAAGTTCAGAGGTTTCGAAGGCCTCCATAAAATTTCATCGTAATTGGAGCATCGGTTTAGCTGGAATCGTGTTAACAAACACACAAATACAAACAGAAAAAAAAGAAAAAAAAGAAAGAAAAGCATTCCGGATTTTTTCTCCAGTGTAGTGAAATGGAATCTTCGCTTCGCTCGCTACGCTCATCCAATAACCTCTACTCAGTTCCAACTATGTAGGGTTGAGAACACGAAACTATTGACACTAAGCTTTCCAGACTCGGTGTTTCTTCCTCATCATCTTCCTCCTTCCTCTCCACCAATTTACTCCACTCTCTTCTGTCCAGCCACAGCTTTACTCTTGCCACATCCTCCCACACTTCTACATCTCGTCCTCCAACGTATTCTTGAATTAACTTCCCCATTTCTCTCTTGGCCTTCCTACTTTTCTTTTCCCCTCCTCTGCCGCTTCAAATTCTCGTCTTGGGATCCACTCCACGCCCATCCTTTTCATATGTCCAAACCATCTTATACATTATCTTTCTACTCTAAACCTCAATCTCTCCAGACCCAGTTTTTTCCTGATTTCACTCCTTTTTAACTTGTCCATCTTGGTAACTCCCTTGACACATCTTAAGAACTTTATTCCTTCTGTTTCTAGCTATAACAGGTTTTATTCCCGTGTTAGTGTGCCAATTAACTTCAACTTTGTGTTGCAGGTGTGACACAAAGAAGAAGTTTCAGTTTGGATGCTTCGAGCACGATCTTCAAAAAAAATACCCTGACTGCTGCGCAAAGCCGAATATTGGGTTACAAGAATGTAAAAAATACAACTCAACACATCAATATAAACAAGATTCTAAAAGGGATTATTAAAATTATTATTTCGTTGTTCCGAAAAAATACTGTATTTTTGCCAATTGTTAAGAAAAATTTCAAAATTTGGTAGAAACATTTTGCAAATTTAATACCCTTCAGAAAGACCTTCAAATCGACAAACCCGAGTTTTGATATATGTCACTTTCAGTCAAGGTAACTTTTAGCGTTTCGCGTCACATTTATGTAAATTGCTTGATGTCGAAGTCCAGCAAATCCATACACATTCTGGATCAATTATTTACCAGAAATATTTTTTAACGGAAAAATCTGAAACTTTCGGAGGTTGGCAACAAAGGATATGCGTGTGACGCGATCAGAGAACATTACAACAAGTTTTTTTAATTTATTTATTGAACACTGGCAGGTACATTGTACAAAAATAAGACATATAATATAAAATATTAACAAAATACATGGCAGTGAATGTTCAACAATATAATAACATGCAAATACGCACATAATTATTTTTTTTATTTTTTAAACACACCTTTTCTATATTTTATTCATCCTCCTCAGACCCAGCGTCGCCTATGAGAGACACTAAATAGGGCATTAGAAAATAATTAAATGGTTGATCTAGAGATGCGAGCCAGGCACTACATTAGTTAATTTAGTTGCCAACAGATGGTAACTATAGTTACAAATTGTCCAACTTAAAAAAAAAAACTAAAACTGAAGCTGTTATCTTCTCCTACTTTTATGAAATTTTATTCAAGATGGCCGTGGAATGGTAATTATGCTGTAATTAATTCTAGTTGCTGTCAAATTGAATGATACAAACATTATTTCAATACTAGAACATTGTGTTAACAAGATGCAATCGGGTTTTTTACTCTGTTGAGAATACAACAATGCCAACAATGCAAATTATTCCTATGTCTCCCATAGGCGACATTGGGTCTCAACTGTTGGAATACTTATAAAACTCAAAATTTCATACTGTTAGTTTTCATTTGTTTTTTCTGAGTAAGAACGGTGATTACACTAGCACAAAGCCATGTTTTAAGATAATTAAAATTAAAAACATATTTCATGTTTTTTTTTACACTTTTTATCAATAAAATTGATATCAAAACTAAAATTAAATTTTAATTAACATGCCAAGCTTATGTTTTCATAACTTTTAAGTTAAATTTAATTAGGCTATCACCAACTTATAAATTCCATGCTTGAAACAACCATTAACAAAGGAATTTTGTTATTTTTTGTTATTTTTTAAATTTATTGAATTTTTTGATAATTATTATAAAATTTTTAAAAAAAATTGTGTAAATAACAATAACAGCAATAAAAAAGAATAGACCTACAAATAAAAAGAAGCAAAAATTCATTGAAATTTTAGGGTATTTACTAACAAAACTACATTGTTGTCAAATAATTGTTTCATATATTTGAGACCCAATGTCGCCTATAGGAGACACAGCGTTTTGGCTAAATGGGTCAAGGGATTTTTGCTCTGTATTTTTTTATTTTTTTAAATTTATTTTTTCAACCAGAAAATGACATTTGATTTTATATATTTGCAAAAAAATTAATTCTGGGTCTGAGGAGGTTAACATAATTTCTTAATATAGTGCCAAAATTGTTGTGTTTAAATGCAATATTTATTATTTATTTATTTATTTGCAACAGGCAATGTAGCCCACTAGTGCAAATTTAATAGTGAAGGGAGGAGGGGAAACCCGATACCGGCACATAGCCTACTCCTACCGAAAAGTACCAAGGGGACCAACAGCTTTACGTCCCATCCGAAAGGACGGTGTAACTTTTGACAGTCATATAGGTTCCTCCACTAACCCGGACTGCCGAGCAGACGGCGCCAAGGAGAACGAAGCTGTCACACAAGCTTACGAATCCTAGTCTGCTCTAGCCAGCGATATACGTGTGTTTTAGGGCAGAGCGGCGACCCACTCAACCCCTGACCACGCCCGATGTCGCTTAACTTCAGTGTTCGTGTGGGAACTGGTTAAACGACCGCGGCTAAATCGCTGTGATTGTTGTTGTGATATTACTTTTTAAATTATTTTTTAACTTTAGTTCATTGTTGTGTCTGTATCTATGAAATTAGATTTATTTATTTGTCCTCCATTGTAAATCGTTTTTTTTATTAATTAATTTATTAAATAAATAAATAAATAAAAATTAAATGCAAAATATGAATAACAAATGCATCATCTTAACCAGGTAAGTTATAGGTAATTTTTTATATCGAAACTTAATAATTTTAAAAAAATCTTAAGAAATATTTGCAGGCTGCATTAACCTATACGGACTATAAAGTTTTTTAAACAAAGACAAAGTGAAGGAAATAAGAGGTATGAAAGATATGTGTGAAAACAAGTAGTAAAAAATTGTGAATGACAATCAAAGAATTCTTTTCATGAGTAATAAGCTTTATTAGCAGAAGGGCTTTTAATTATTTATATTTAAAGAGTTAGAACAGAGCTGGTAATTTATTAAATACTAGGAAACGCTCAGTTGGACGCGTTGATAAGCGAGCACGTGCTATAGCTAGACCCACATTGCAGTTTTTTTTTAATTTTAAAATTTGCACGTTCACTGTCCACGGGGCCATGTTTCCAATATTATTTATTATTGTCAACGTAGGCCTTTTTGGGTAAACCTTTACTTTGTGGATAAAATCCACCGCCATTTAGAGGACGTCTTGACATCATTTCTTTGGGAAAACTATTTTAACTATTTGGTAACAAAATAATAATACACTGCTTCCTCGATAGTATTTTGATAACTTCTAGGTGGCAGTGCATAGTGCGAACCTCGTGCGACTTTTCGTTGCCATGACGTAACGTTACCTTCGTTATAATGTAATTTCCATCTACACTACCTATCGGATCAAAATAAAATTAACATATTCGTAACTGGACGGACATTCTAAATGATTTGACCACCACAGATTTTGTCGCCGTTTAGTTTTAAAAAAAACACTTTGGATTAACTTTAATGTAACTTTTTATTAACTTTTTGAACGATTTTGCCACAAAACTAATGGCTTTTAATCGGGAACGAAGCTTGTGGATGGTCAAAATTTCAACTCGATCCGAGCCTCCGTTCGAACGTTATGGCGAGACATACAAACAAAAAAAACAAAAACAAAAACACAAAAAAAAAAAAAAAGTGACTATTTTTTCCGGCAGAGTCAAATGGAAACGCTCGCTTCGCTCGCTTAATTAAGTTACAAACATGAATCATGTTTTTGTCAAAAAATGTGTTGCTAGATGTTAAATATTGTGTCTCACTGTTACACAAGCATTTAAAATAGAAATACCTCTTTGGTGGCCTTTTTACGGTTGAATTCGAAAAAACTAATCAATATTTTGAAAATATACTCTGATCGCGGCAAAAACATAACCCTACTTGACGTCTTGGTGCAAACTTGAAACTACTACCCCATAGGACGCAGACCTAATGTGATTTAGACTAACTCCTTGCGTCCTCATACAAGCCTGGTTTGCCCGCGCATGATTAAAAGATCCCTCTTACCATCACTTCCCACATTACCTCCTTTAACAACTTCAATTACCCGTTTAAGAGCAAGGACTACCGCCAATATAAAACCAAGCGTAATAAATAACCTTATTTTAGCAATAACTCACATAACGAACACAAAAACGAAAAAGTGGACAATAAGTCCCATATGGTTCAGTTACAACTATATCTGGCTTAAAAACTTTTACAAATATTGTAACTAGTAATAATTTTAATCAAGGTTTAAATTTAATTAATGTAGACCGTAATTTAAAAACGCTTCTGATTACAACATTTGAATAATTTTTCATGTAGGGTGTAGTTCTAACGAAACTACGTGATGGACCACAGCTCTTTTTCGAGTTTTACGTACGGTTGAGAGATATTACTAAATAAAGTTATTTCACGTGGTTTTAATATTGGGGGTGATCCTTGCCCTAAATGACTCTAACTACTCCTTTAACCACTTGAAGTTGCTAACAAACACAAGAACTACTTCAAACGATTCTTTGACAATTTAAGAGACCGAAATTATGCACTAACTACGTATTTCAGTACTTAAGTGCTTTACTCATCCCTAAAACAATTGTGAGTATTACTAAAAGTACCCGTTCAATAAGCCCACTACTTCAACCACTTCACGTGACTCGAACTTGCCACTTAGCTCTTTTATCTGACTCAAACATCCCTATCACATACTTTCTGTACCCCTGGTTTAAAGGGGTATTCACCCGCTAAAGTAAAAAAAAATTATTTAGGCTAACTAGTTATGAATTTAGAAATAAACAGAAAAAGGCCTTACGTGCAACGTGTTCACGCAGGCGGACGAGCCGAGCTTCACGACCTCCCCTCACGTCCACGCGCCTCAGCATCTGACTCGATACCCTCGCAGGGGCTTACGTGCAATGTCTTCACGCAGGCGGACGAGCCGAGCTTCACGACCTCCTCTCACGTCCACGCGTCTTCAGCATCCGACTCGATACCCTCGCAGGGGCTTACGTGCAACGTCTTCACGCAGGCGGACGAGCCGAGCTTCACGACCTCCTCTCACGTCCACGCACCTTCAGCATCCGACTCGATACCCTCGCAGGGGCTTACGTGCAACGTCTTCACGCAGGCGGACGAGCCGAGCTTCACGACCTCCTCTCACGTCCACGCGTCTTCAGCATCCGACTCGATACCCTCGCAGGGGCTTACGTGCAACGTCTTCACGCAGGCGGACGAGCCGAGCTTCACGACCTCCTCTCACGTCCACGCGTCTTCAGCATCCGACTCGATACCCTCGCAGGGACTTACGTGCAAACGTCTTACGCAGGGACGAGCGAGCTTCACGACCTTTCCTCACGTCCACGCGTCTTCAGCATCCGACTCGATACCCTGCAGAGGGCTTACGTGCAAATCTTCCGCCGGCGGACGACTGATGATTGGATATTGCTTACGTTCAGTTAGCAACTTGGCTAATCACGGGCAAGGAGGGACGTAGGAGACGTGGGGGGACAAGGGTGGAATGAGTTGTGCTTGGTCAGAACCAGCCACAGGCGTATGGGGAGGGCAGGGGTTCCCCCACGTCGTGGTCGTCTCCGTCTGTGTCATCATCCGTCCGTTTGGATTGGATATTGCTTTACGTCTCATATTTACGCAACTTGGCTAATCGAGACGAAGGGCGGGACGTTAGGGATGACGCGGGGGGACAAGGGGTGGACAGGCCTGTGCTGGGCAGAACCAGCCACAAGCGTATGGGGAGGGCAGGCGTCCCCTCACGTCGTGGTCGTCTTCGTCTATGTCATCATCCGTCCGTGTTGTCTTTGTCGTCGCCGTCGGGGAGGTAGTCAAAGGGAAGGGGTTCCCCGACGATGTTGTCATTGTCGTCGCCGTCGGGGAGATAGTCAAAGGGAAGGGGAAAGTTCCCCGACGACGACCCAGAGCTAGCCATTAGTTTCAGGGATAAAAACTCCCCTAATCACGGGCCAAACCACGAGAAGGTTGCGAGTTGGAATTTGATGGCCTACAGGCGGACGACCGGGACGAGCCGAGCTTCACGACCTCCTCTCTCGTCCACAAGTTTTCCGGTCTACAAACTAAAAATATTGTATGTTCTTTTTGGTGTGTTTAATGTATGTTAAATTGGATGAGCGTAGCGAGCGTAGCGAGCGGAAGCGAAGACTTCAATTTCACTGACCCCCCAAAAAATTTAGCTCGGGTGTTTTTTTTTTTTTTTTTTTTTTTCCGTCTGTTTGTTCGCTCGATTCCGGGCAAACGGCATACGCGATCTTGATGAAAATTTGACCGGACCTTCGTTTTCTCTGAACTTAGAGGTGTATTGTTTTTGGGTACAATCGAAGAAATATTTCTCATGAATATCGTACTTTTACGATTTTTTTCGATTTTTAGTGCGATATTTTCGTGACATTTGGGCCGATTCTGACCAAACGGGTGGGGCTAGAACGTTCATATTTCACATGGACATTAAGATTATGGTGATGTAGTACCTTTTGAAAGAAAAAGTTGAAAAAGTTAGCTAGAATCCATAGAAATAAAGGTTTTTATATTAGTTTTTCAATTTTTAGTGCGATATTTTCGTCACATTTGGGCCGATTCTGACCAAACGGGTAGGGCTACAACGTTCAGATTTCACAGGGCATTAAGGTTAGGTGATGAATCCCTTTTTGAAAGAAAAAGTTAAAAAAATTAGTCAGAATCTACAGAAAAAAAAGGTTTTAAATGATTTTTTGAAGTTTAAAATACCAATTAACAAATAACAATATAAATTGACAACAACACCCCCAAAAATGCATTAAAAAAAGCATTGCCAAAGGAAAAGGCAAAAAAAGCAAAAAAACGCAAAAAAAAAACAAAAAAAAAACCCGCTCACCATCAACGGGCGGGACTTTAGGTTTTCCCTAGCTATAGAATTGGATATGAAACGGAATCTGGATTTTGTGCCCCTGAAATGGGGCTACAGGGGTAACAAAAAACCCTGCATTAGTTTTCTTCCTTAGGGCGGCAAATGCTTTAAAACTAGGAAAACGCTAAAGTCCCGGCGTTGAGGGGGAGCGTTTTTTTGTAAGTTATTTTTTGCGTTTTTTTTCTTTTTTGTTTTCACTTTTCCTTTTGGGGGCAACTTTTAATCTTCCGGTAAATTTTGTCAAGTTTCTATTTTTAATTGTTTAATTGGGGAAAATTTATCCCCAAAAAAAAAACTAATTTTAAACCTTTTTTTTCTTGGATTTGGCAACTTTTTCAACTTTTCTTTAAAAAGGTATCATCCCCATAACTTAATTTTCCATAATGAAACCCCTGAACCGTTGGTAGCCCACCCGTTGGTCAGAATCGGCCCAAGTGTGACAAAAATATCGCACAAAAAATTGAAAAACTTATATTAAACCCTTTTATTTTTGGATTTTGGGCTAACTTTTTAAACTTTTTCTTTCAAAATTACACATCACCAAACCTTAATGTAATGTGAATGTGAACTTTGTAGCCCTACCCGTTTGGGTCAGAATGGGCCAAAATGTCACGAAAATATCGCACTAAAAATTTTGAAAAACTATATTTAACTTTATTTCTATGGATTTTGCTAACTATTTCAATTTTTTCTTTCAAAAGACTACATCACCAAAACCCTTAATGTCAATGTGACTGTAAAACGTTGTAGCCCTACCCTTTTGGCAGAATCGGAAAAAAGTACGAAATTCGCACTAAAAATCGAAAAAAATCGAAAAGTACGATATTCATGAGAAATATTTTTTTCGTTTGTACCCAAAAAAAATACACCTCAAGTTCAAAAAAAAAACGAAGGTCCCTACAATTTTCATCAGATCGCATAACCCTTTTTCCCCGGAATCGAGCAAACAAAACGAGGGAAAAAAAAAACAAAAAAACAAAAAAAAAAAAAAAACCCGAGCTAAATTTTTTGGGGGGTCAGTGAAATTAAAATCTCGCTTCGCTATCCAATTATTTTTATTTTCTGAAAAAAAACGCGTAACTGAATTTGCACTAAATACAAACCCCGGATTATGCACAAAAAGGGTTTAAGTAAATGAACGAACCTATAATATTCGAATAAACACTTCTCAAATAACTTTCCTTTACGAGCGAGTAGATTTAAACTGAATGTTGAAGCAGTGACAGACATTGCGTCGATACGAATGTACTGAAGCTGGTATTTGGATTTCTGGGGGGGGGCCCACCCTGGAGGTGGAATTAAAAAACCCGCCTGAAGTACCGGGTTTGGCTACCTCTCCCCTGGAAGGGGGACGGGTGAGGGAATTTATTTTGTAGAAACAGTGGCAAAATTTGGTCGAAACGATAGTACTTGAAGGGGGTTTTGTGATTCTTCTGGCGTGGGCCACCCTGGAGGTGGAATCTAAACAACCGCCTGAAGTACCTGGTGACTACCTCCCCCCGCGATGAGGAGGGTGGGGAAACTTGGGGTTGTGAAACAGGGGCCCAAAATTGGTCGAAACGATATGTCTTGAAGCGGGGTACTTGTGATTCTTCTGGCGTGGGCCCCCCGGGGGGGGGGGAATCAACCCAAACCCCCTGAAGTACCTGGTGACTACCCCCCCCCTGCGATGGGGGAGGGTGAGTGAATTGGGTTTTGTAAAAACAGGGCAGAGATTGCGTCGATACGATAGGACTTAAAGGGGTATTTGTGATACTTCTGGCGTGGGCCACCCTGGAGGTGGAATCTAAACAACCGCCTGAAGTACCTGGTGGCTCCCTCCCCCCTGCGAAGAGGACTGGTGAGTGAACTTAGGTTGTAGAAACAGTGGCAGAGATTGCGTCGATACGATATGTACTTGAAGCTGGTACTTGTGATTCTTCTGGCGTGGGCCCCCCCCCCCCTGGGAGGGGAATTAAACAACCCCCGAGTATTGGTGGCTACCTCCCCCCGCAAAAAGGGATGGTGAGTGAACTTAGGTTGTAGAAACAGTGGCAGAGATTGCGTCGATACGATATGTACTTGAAGCTAGTATTGTGTTTTTCTTCGGGCGGGGCCACCTGGAGGGGGGGGATCTAACAACCGCCTGAAGTACCTGGTGGCTACCTCCCCCCTGCGAAGAGGACTGGTGATGAACGGGTTGTAAAAACAGGGCCAGATTTCCCGATACGATATGTATTAAAGCTGGCTTTGTGATTCTTCTGGCGTGGGCCACCCTGGAGGTGGAATCTAAACAACCGCCTGAAGTACCTGGTGGCACCCCCCCCTCGAAAGGACTGGTGAGGAATTAGGTTGTAGAACGTGGCGAGATTGCGTTGATACATAGCTTGAAGTTTATACTTTGATTCTTCTGCGTGGGGCCCCTGGGGGGGGAACAAAAAGCCGCCTGAAGTACCTGGTGGCTCCTCCCCCCTGCAAAGAGGAGGTGAGGAATTAGGTTGTAGAAACAGTGGCAGACATTGCGTCGATCGATAGTCTTAAGCTGGTATTTGTGTTCTTCGGCGTGGGCCCCCCTGGAGGGGAATCAAAAACAACCGCCTGAAGTATGGTGGCTACCTCCCCCCTGCAAAGAGAGCGGGGATAATTTGGGGTTGAAAAACATTGGAAGATAGGCACGTTACAAAAAAGAGAAACAAACTTAAAGTGGGGATTGGCCCGTAATATTGATTTCGATTTTTTTTAGATAAGCTTTAATAGAACAGGTTAATTTTTTTAAAAAAACTTTTTAAATTTAAAAACTATTCTTGGAAATATAAATATTATGTGGCAATATTTAAAAAAAATTTCACTTTTTTGATGAAATTTTTTCACCTTGTTTAAATTACCTAATTACAAAAAAATTATTGGCGATTCTTTTATAATTCTTATCCACATATAGGTTGATTCAGATAAGGTGGCGGTCGCCGAGGGATCGCAGCACTGTTGTCCACGCACTATGGCCACAGGATCGGCAAAAAGTAAATAAAATAACGGTCTCTAAAACTGCTTTCGGAGAAAAACACGACTATTTTAAAGCCAAGCTTTGCCCAATATATCCCTAAAAAAAGTATTTATGAAGTGTACGAATAAAATCAAGACATTTTAATGGTCCTAAACATTGACTCAATCTGGGGAGGTTGGCATTAAAACAGCTGGAACTTTGGACACACCATACCAAACAGGAAAAAAAAACGGGAAAATGAAAAACATTATTCGCTAAAATACTGACTCTTTTGGGGCGAATACTTTTTTTACAGCTTATAAAATGTTGATTTTTTGTGTAAAAAATCACGAAACTGACCAAAAGGTAGGCCCCACCTAAGCTAGTTGTGTGTAAATTGTCAAGTTGGCGTCCGGCTCTCGCTTGACCTTGACGGCCGCCCTTATCTGGTTCAACCAATTGTGGTTTTTTTAATTTTTCTGATGTTTTTTTTTTCGTAAGTAATGTCGCCAGTTTAAAAAAAGTGAACTTTTCGAAATATTGCTAATAATATTTTTTTTCCCTTTTTTCATTTAGATATCAGTATTTTGTGGTTTAAATAGAAAATGATGGTTTTTGAATGTGTTAAAAAATCAAACTTTTTAACACGAAAACACCCTTTTTAAATTTGGGCATAAAAAAAGACTCAAATCATGTAATGAAATGCAATTAACTACAAAATTTTCGAACATCAACATTTTAGGAACTTTATAAAAACACGATAAAGAAACATGATTTGTACATAACTAGGAAAACGCTAAAGTCCCGCCGCGTTGATGGATGAGCTTTTTTAAAGTTTTTAGTTTGCGTGGGGTATCTTTTTCTTTTGCAAATGCTTTGTTTTTCTGCCGAGCATTGTAGGTGATTTTTGTAAGTTTTTATTTTTTCTTGTTTAATTTGTTATTATTTACGTAAAAAAACTTACATTAAAACCCATATTTCTAGGTTCTGGCTAAAATTTTTTTAACATTTTCTTTCAAAAAAAAAAGGGACAATCACCCTAGTTTTTTCCTTAATGTCTAGTATATATGAACGTTGTAAACCCCACCCGTTTGGTCAAATTGGGCCCCCTGGCACGAAAATATCGCACAAAAAACAAAAAAGTATATTTTAAGCTTTTTTTCTCTCGTTCTGTATAACTTTTTTTTTTTTTTTATTAGAAAACAATACATCACCATTACCTAAATGTTCATGGAAATTGAACGTTTTTAGCCCACACGTTTTGTCGTTGCCCAAATGGCACGAAAATATGCACAAAAAAGTCAAAAAAAAGATATTAAAAATTTATTTCTCCGATTCTGGGTAGCTTTTTCAAATTTTTTTTTCAGAAAGCAATAATCCCAAACCTAATGTCCATGTAAATATGAAAGTTGTACCCCCCCCGTTTGGGCAAAATTGGCCCAAATGGGCCCAAAATATCGCACTAAAAAACAAAAAAAAATCGTAAAAGTACGAATTTATGAGAAATAATTTCTTCGATTGTACCAAAAACGTAGCAAGTCTAAGTTCAGAGAAAAAAGAAGGTGGTTCAAATTTCATCAAAATCGCATATGGTTTGGGGCCGGTAGAGAGCGAACAAACAGAAGGAAAAAAAAACAAAAAAAAAAAAAAACAAAAAAAAAAAAAAACAAAAAAACAACCGAGCTAAATTTTTTGGGGGGTCGGTGAAATTGAAGTCTTCGCTTCGCTCATCCAAATATATTTTTTTAATTTTAATGTTAATGTTGACTCGAATTTGTTATACTTATTTTAATTCTTTCAATTTATCAAAACTTTGCCAATTCTTTTACAAAAGCATTTATTATAAAGCAATTAAATGGGTTTTGTTAATGTCTTTTGTTGGTTTTAATAAGCTGGATAGAAGTCGTTACCCAAAACATTTTTAGTCAGCACCCTATAAATTAGTTTTCTCTGTATCAATTCATACATATTTTTAAATGTGAAATTAGTTTAAATATATAAAAAATATTTAGATATTTGGTTGTTTGTTAATGTTTGTGGTGTAGTTAGTTATTTGGATTTGGTACAGTAGGCTGCAGCGTAGAATCCACAAGAAGAAACTAAGAAAGAAAACATTGTATTATTTGACTGTCAATAATTAATTATTCAATGTTCGATGAAAATTACAAAGATGGATTATGTAGGAGAAGTTTAAATACTTATAATCTTTGTGTTTTTTCCTAAAAGGTTCACCTAGTTATTGATTCGATTAAACTTTTGAGACAGTCTACATAGAATTTCACAATATATGACTCCAGATCATTAAAATTATTGTTATTTTTATTTTTATTTGAGAACCTATCTCCTTGATGACTTTATCAAGAACATTAATATTTTTTTTTAGTTAGTTATTTGTGTGAATGAAAAGTATAACTGAACATAGACTTCACACTTCTTGTCAACATTCAATTATAACCATCTCTTTTCACAATGACATAGTCAATCAAAAAATAAAATATAAATAGTTGTTATGGTCTACAAGAAACTAGACTAGCAAAAAACTATACCTAGGACCTGGCAAAACAAGAACAATTTTCGTGGAATCTCGTATCATTATTGCTTAATTTTCAAAATAAGCTCATCACAGATCATGTGAAATACAAATTTTCTCTCTCCAGATGAGCATATCATGTTTGTTGGTGCTTACTTGGGGAAGGAAGCTTGATAGTCCGAGGAATGTAATGTATCCACAAATAAATAAATAAATAAATAAACAAGCGTAAAAACATTTCAAAGCCGGAACCCTATGTAAGTCATTAAACTAGGAAAACGCTAAAGTCCCGCCGCGTTGATGGATGAGCTTTTTATAGGTTTTAGTTTGCGTGGGATATCTTTACTTTTGCAAGTGCTTTGTTTTGCTGCCTACGCATTGTAGGTGAATGTTGTCAAGTTTCTTTTGTTTCTTGTCAATTGGTATTAAATTTACCGTAAAAAACTGGTATTAAAAGCTTTTTTTCTATGGATTCTGGCTAAATTTTTCCACTTATTCTTTCAAAAGGTACTACATAACCATAACCTTTAATGTCCATGTATAATATGAACGTTTGTAGCCCCCCGTTGGTCAGAATTGGCCCCAAATGGCACGAAAAATCGCCACAAAAAAGTCAAAAAAGTATATTAAAAGCTTTATTCTCTCGTTTCTGGCTAACTTTTTCAATTTTTTCTTTCAGAAAGCAATACAGCACCATTACCGTAAGGTCCATGTGAAAGATGAACGGTGTAGCCCCACCCGTTGGGTCAGAATGGGGCCCAAATGACACGAAAATATCGCACGAAAAATCGAAAAAAAAATCGTAAAAGTACGATATTCATGAGAAATATTTCTTCGATTGTCCCCAAAAAACGTGGCAAGTCTAAGTCAGGATTTCGAAGGTCGTGTCAAATTTTCATCAAGACGCATATGCCGTTTCCCCGGTAGAGAGCGAACAAACAGACGGAAAAACAAACAAACAAACAAAAAAAAAAAAAAAAAAAACACCCGAGCTAAATTTTTTGGGGTCAGTGAAATTGAGGTCTTCGCTTCACTCGCTACGCTCATCCAATAATAAATATGATCCCTCTTTCCCTAATAAACCCCCTTTTTTAACAAACCATTAATTTCTTCCGAACCTGGAAAATCCCAGATCCCTATTATACAAATTGTTTGTTTATTCCTATTCGGTTAAAAAAATGATTAACAAAGGAGGACAACTAAGTAAATCAAAAACATAGATTCAGACACAACAATGAACTACAGTTAAGTAAATATTTGAAAAAGAAATATTTCAACAACTATGTATTAATAACACAATAATTTTGGTAATTTAGTGAGCATGCCATTTATCGGTCTCAGAATCTAATGTATCCCACGCAAATCCTTTGTCACTGTTCCCATTTACTTACATATCTCCCATTCAGTTTCCCACTTGAGTGTTTCTTGTCTAGAACTAACCGAAGAATGTCTGAACAAGCCGGTATCTGAGAGTCCCTGGAAACCCAAGGTCGAGGACTTCTGCGCCGAGGTGACATGTGAACTGAGTGAGACAACTCACACCAAGGTTGCAAGATTCACAGTCAAACAGTAAGTAGGCCTACTTGGTGTTTCTTGTCTAGAACTAAAAGAAGAATGTCGAACAAGCCCGGGATCTGAGAGTCCTGGAAACCCAAGGGCGAGGGGCTTCTGCGCCGAGGTGACATGTGAACTGAGGAGACCACTCACACCAAGGTTGCAAGATTTACCCGTCAAACAGTAAGTAGGCCTACTGAGTGTTTTCAGTATAGAGGTGGTTCTATACTCAATGGTGTAACAAAGAATGGAAATATAGCATCCCAACGTACCGAAAAACTGCTTTCGAGCGCTAAGCTCTTGACACATGATTCGGGAGGTCCCGGATTCGAATCCCGTTGTGAACGGCAATCCTGGCTGAAGTTTTTTTCCCTGTTTTCCTTAATCGTTAATGCAAATGCAAGGAATTGATTCCTCCAAAACAGCCATCAGACATCCCTTCAGAATTGTCTTATTGGATGAGCGAAGCGAAGGCTTCAATTTCACTGACCCCTCAAAAAATTTAGCTCCAATGTTTTTTTGTTTTGTTTTGTTTTGTTTTGTTTTGTTTTGTTTTGTTTGTTTTTTTGTCTGTTTGTTCGCACGCTACCGGGCAAACGGCATATGCGATCTTTATGAAAATTGGAGGGGACCTTCGAAATCTCTGAACTTAGACGTGCCACGTTTTTAAGTACAATCGAAGAAATACTTCTGATGAATATCGTACTTTTACGATTTTTTTTCGATTTTTAATGCGATATTTCCGTGATATTTGGCTCGCAAACGGGCAAACGGCTACTACGATCTTGTTTAAACTTAATGGGAACGTTTGACATCATTAAAATTGAATCACTTATTATTGAAAGGGCATAAGTCCAAAAACATAGTTCTGAGATAATCAAGTAAATGTTCTTTATAATTCACCTTATTATTTTAGGCTCAAATTTACTTTTGTTTCCAGTAAAGGTATGGAATAGCTTTATTACGTTGAAAACAGAAATTTAAAAATCACAACGTGTCGGCGGTAAAGAATTTTAAATGTCGTGAGCTTACGCCCTTTCAAAAATAAACGAAATATTCCAATGTTAAAACGTGGAGATACACTTCTGCCCTTTCAAACCAAAACGATGCGTCTATTTTTTCCGCTACAATAATACATAGCTAACTCAAACCCCATAATTTTGGACTTACGCCCCTTTCAAAAATAAGTGATTCAATTAGATATGTTATGATTTTAGGGACATTTAAGAAATATTTCTCATAGAAATCGAACTTTCCCGATTTTTTCCCGATTTTTTCCGATACTTTCGTAATGTTTGGGCCAATTATGACCAAACGGGTGGGGCTACAACGTTTATATTTTATATGGACATTAAGGATATGGTGATGTAGTACCTTTTGAAAGAAAAAGTCGAAAAAGTAAACCAGTATCCATAGAAATAAAAGTTTTAATATGAGTTTTTTTAGGTAAATAATTGGATGAGCGAAGCGAAGACTTCAATTTCACTGACCCCCCAAAAATTTAGCTCGGGTGTTTTTTTTTTTTTTTTTTTTTTTTTTTTTTTTTTTCTGTTTTTTAACTCTCTACCAGGCAAACGGCATATCCCATCTTTATGAAAAATTTGAAGGGGACCTTCGAAATCTCTGAACTTAGAGGTGTATTGTTTTTGGGTACAATCGAAGAAATATTTCTCATGAATATCGTACTTTAACGATTTTTTCCGATTTTTAGTGCGATATTTTAAGTACCTTTTGAAAGAAAAAGTTGACAAAGGAAGCCAGAATTCATAGAAATAAAGCTTTTAATATAAGTTTTTAACGGTAAATAATAACAAATTGACAAGAAACAATAGAAACTTGACAGCAATCACCTACAATGCGTGGGCAGCAAAACAAAGCACTTGCAAAATTAAAGATATCCCACGCAAACTAAAAACTTTTAAAAAAGCTCATCCATCAACGCGGCGGGACTTGAGCGTTTTCCTAGTAATAATTAACAAGTAACTATAGAAACAAGACAACAATCACCTACAATACGTACAAAAAGCAAGTCTTAGGGGCTCCAGATATTTGACATTCTAATTACCATAGCAATGAGTACTACTTTAAATGATTTTGCAATGGAACTTGAAAGTATCAAAGAGATCCTACGCATACTAAAAACTAAAAAGAGCTCATCCATCATCGCGACTAAAAAAAGCATTTGCGAAGCTTCCTAGTAATAATCTTAACTCAGTTCCAACTATGTCGGATTGAGAAATTGTTTTCCACCATTATCTAGGGCATGAAACAGTAGGTCCTAAGCTTGCCAGACTCAGTGTTTCTTCCTCATCACCTTTCTCCATCCTCTCCACCAATTTACTCCACTCTCTTCTGTCCAGCCACAGCTTTCCTCTTGCCTCATCTTCCCACACTTCTACGTCTCGTTTTCCAACGTAAACTTGAAATAATCTTCTCCATTTCTCTCTTGGCCTTCTTACTCTTCTTTTCCCCTCCTCTGCTGCTTCAAATTCTCTTCTTGGGATCCACTCCACGCCCATCCTTTTCATATGTCCAAACCATCTTAGACATTCTCTTCCTAGCTTAAACCTCAATCTCTCCAGCCCCAGTTATTTTCTGATTACACTACTTCTCATCTTGTCCATCTTGGTAACTCCCTTGACACTTCTTAAGAACTTCATTTCTTCTGCTTCTTTAGCTAGAACAGATTTTATTCTCATGTTAATGTGTGAATAAACTTCAACTTTGTGTTGCAGGTGTGACCATTTGAAGGACTTCAAGCCGGGATGCTTCGACCAGGATCTTAAAAAAGATTTCCCCGAGTGCTGCCCAGTGAAGAAGGCAACACCAAACTGTGGCGGAACCAGCACTCGCTAGAGTCAACACTGGCGTGATACGCCTTAAAGATAGTTGGTTTGATGTGCACGGGCCAACGATGTTTACAATGTTCAAATAATATTCATTTAAATTATTATTTCGCTACAACGTAAAAACACTGTATTTTTGCCAATTCTTAAGAAAAATTAAAAAATTTGGTACCAACATTTTGAAAATTTAATTCCCTTTACATTGACATTCAAATCGACAAACCCGTGTTTTGATATATGTCACCCCAAGGAAACTTTTCGCGATTCGCATCACATTAATGCAAATTGCTTGATGTCGAAGTTCAGCGAATCCATATACATTCTGGATTCATTTTCAACCTGACATTTTTTAAACGAAAAAATCTTTAACTTTCGGTGGTTGGCAACAAAGGATACGCGTGTGACGCGATCAGAGAACATTACATGTTTTTTAAATTTATTTATTGAATACTGGCAGGTACATTGTACAAAAATAAGACAAAATATAATAAGAAATTCGCACATAATTAATTTTTCTTTTTTTAACACACCTTTTCTATATTTAATTCGTTTATTATTTGCATTTAATATAATTTCTGAATTTGTTACGAAAATTGTTGTGTTTAAATGCATTGTTGTTACATTAATTTTTCAATTATTTTCTTAACTGTAGTTCATTGTTGTGTCTGCATCTATGAAATTAGATTTATTTAGTTGTCCTTCTTTGTAAATCAGTTATTTAACTGAATAGGACAGACGTTAAATAAATAACTAAATAACTAAATAAAAATAAAATGCAAAATATGAGCAACAAATGCATCATCTTAACCAGGTAAGTGTTAAAGAATCAATTAAGTCTAAGGGAATACAATTTTGTATCAAATTTAATGATTTAGAATTATTTTTCGGGAGAAATATTTGCAGGCTGCATAAGCTTATACGGACTTTATAGTTTTTAAAGTCATAGTGAAGGAAAAAAGAAGTATGAAATAAGTGTGAAAACAAAAAGTCAAAATTGTGAAATGACCATCAAGGAATTAATTTCATGAGTAATAATTTATTACAAGATTTTAATTTTTTTTAAGAGTTTGGATGGAGCTGGTAATTGGATGAGCGAAGCGAGTGAAGCGAAGACTTCAATTTCACTGACCCCCAAAAAATTTAGCTCGGGTGTTTTTTTTTGTTTGTTTGTTTGTTTTTTTCTGTCTGTTTGTTAACTCTCTACCAGGCAAACGGCATATCCGATCTTGATGAAAACTGAAGGGGACCTTCGAAATTTCTGAACTTAGAGGTGTATTGTTTTTGGGTACAATCGAAGAAATATTTCTCATGAATATCGTACTTTTACGATTTTTTTCGATTTTTAGTGCGATATTTTCGTGACATTTGGGCTGATTCTGACCAAACGGGTGGGGCTACAACGTTCTTATTTTACATGTTCATTACGGTAATGGTTATGTATTGCTTTTTGAAAGAAAAAGTTGAAAAAGTTAGCCAGAATCCATAGAATAAAGGTTTTAACATGAGTTTTTTTTTAGGTTTATAATAACAATTAACAAGCTACAATAAAAACTTGACAACAATCACCTACAATGCATTCACAAAGCACTTGCAAAGGAAAAGTGGTCTCACGCAAACTAAAAACTTACAAAAAAGCTCATCCATCATCGCAGCGGGACTTAAGCTTTTTCATAGTTTATTAAATATTAAGATACACACGTGAATCACGCTTTCGCCAAAAAATGTGTCGCTAGATATTTAATCCTAATCCTGTCAAATAAGAATTTTTGAAGGAAAAAACTGGGATGTCGCTGAATTTTTGCAGAGACCTTCCTTAAATGATACTAATGAACATACTAAAACTCCCTTTCAATCGGACTGGAGCTTCGGCCGCCATATTAGAAAATGGCGGCCAAAAAGTGTTGGTTATCGAATGTCTCCATATTGGTTGGAGATAGACAAAATGTTTCAATTGGCAAAAATATTTTTCATTCAATTCCCTACAAAAAAGGTGTCTTCTATAGTTTTGGTAGGGGCAAAGGTTATGTCACAAAATCGTGGTTTATATGTTACTCATTGGAGTACCAGCTAATTTCCTAATTTTCACGCCCAGCATCAAACAATGCCCGGTAAATCCGTAAGAAATCGATTGAAATACAAAAGGACTTTTGTACGGGGTTCACGAAAGCTTCCATTAGTATTTTAAAAAATCAGGTCTGCGAAATCGGATTTTGCATATTTTACCCGGAATTTGGGTTTTTCCATTGTTGGCATTTCCTCAAATATGCCGTATTTGACTGTCCATTATTAAGCACTTAATAGCTTTGGAGGAAAAATTCTTTCTATGCACACTGAAATGACTTAAATAATGATCCGATTACAACCAAAGTTAAAATCCAATATGGCTGCTAATTCCTTATATCCACAACATCAAAGTGAATTATGTAACAAAAAGAGTGTAAAAATAGCACGAAAACAGTATTCATATTGTGAATATTAGGAATTAGCAGCCATATTGGATTTAAACTTTGGTTGTAATCGGATCATTATTTAAGTCATTTCAATGTGCGTAGAAAGAATTTTTCCTTCAATGCTATTTAGTGCTTAATAATGGACAGTCAAATACGGCATTTTTGAGGAAATGACAACAATGGAAAAACCCAAATTCCGGGTAAAATATGCAAAATCCGATTTTGCAGACCTGATTTTTTAGAATACTTATGGAAGCTTTCATGAACCCCGTACAAAAGTCCTCTTGTATTTCAATCGATTACTTACGGATTTACCGGGCATTGTTTGATGCTGGGCGTGAAAATTAGGAAATTAGCTGGTACTCCAATGAGCAACATATAAACCACGATTTTGTGACGTAACCTTGGCCCTAACAAAACTATAGAAGACACTTTTTCTGTAGGGAATTGAATGAAGAATATTTTTGCCATTGAAACATTTTGTCTATCTCCAACCAATATGGAGATATTTGATAACCAACACCTTTTGGCCGCCATTTTCCAATATGGCGGCCGAAGCTCCAGTCCGATTGTTGAAGAGTTTTAGTATGTTCATAAGTATTATTTGAGGAAGGTCTCTGCAAAAATTCAGCGACATCGCAATTTTTTCCTCTAAACGTCAATATCAGATCTTATTTGACAGGATTATCCCCCACAAATGCAAAAATTTGTAAAGAAAAAAAAAAACGGCGGCCAAGCTCTCCTTCAAAAGTCTTAGACTGTGAATGCAATAAGATATCGATCAAAATCATAGAAAAAAATGCTTGTCCATTGAATTTGGTTCATTACGAGAACTCTAAAAAGTCATTGGCCAAGCAATTTTTTTATGATTTTGAGTTTAAAATTTTTACTTTTTTACCAGGAAAATTGTTGGAATAGCGTGGTCGTCAACAGGCGAAATGATCTTACTTCTTTTCAATGCGAAACTAGGGAGAAAGAATAAAAAGCTTGGCTCAACTTCTATATCTCACAGCATTCACAGTCGAAGACTTTTGAAGGAGAGCTTGGCTGCCGTTATTTTTTTTTACAAGGAAAACGCTAAAGTCCCGTCGCGTTGATGGATGAGCTTTTTTGTAAGTTTTTAGTTTGCGTGGGATCTATTTACTTAACAAGAGCCTTTTGAACGCATTGTTGATGATTGTTGTCAAGTTTCTATTGTTACTTGTAAATTGTTATTATAAACCTAAAAAAACTTATATGAAAACCTTAATTCTATGGATTCTGGCTAACTTTTTCAACTTTTTCTATCAAAAAGCAACACATCACCATAAGCTTAACGTCCATGTGAAATACGATCGTTGCAGCCTCACCCGTTTGGTCAGAATCGACCCAAATGTCACGAAAATATCGCACTAAAAATCGAAAAAAATCGAAAAAGTACGATATTCATGAGAAATATTTCTTCGATTGTACCCAAAAACAATACACCTCTAAGTTCAGAGATTTCGAAGGTCTTCTCCAATTTTTATCACGATCGGTTATGCCGTTTGCCTGGTAGAGAGTTAACAAACAGACAGAAAAAACAAAAAAAACATCCGAGCTATTTTATTTTTTTTAGGGTAAGTGAAATTGAAGTCTTCGCTTCGCTCATCCAACAATTTTTTGTATTTGTGGGGATATTACATCTTTTTGCTTTTGGCTTTTTCCTATTAAGGCGTGAATGATGGACTTTGAATGCTTGAATTTGTTAAGTTTAGAGTTTGTTTTTGCCTTTTTTGCACACGGTTCCCCCAAATTTGCTTCCTTGTGTTTTAAGCACTAGATATTTATAATGGTTTAGAGCATGTTTAATTTCAAGTTTGTACAAATTACTACGCCTAAGTAATTATACATTTTGATTTTAATTTTGATTTTCCCCGGTCCCTATTGCCCGGTTTTGGTTTTGAAAGCTAAAGTGATTGCGCATGAGGGACATCTAAGTGTGGTTAAGTTTCAAAGTTCTAAGATGCACAGTCTTCTCTGTATAGTGTCTTATTCATAAGAGTATTCGGAATTACCTAGCTTTTGATAATTTTGATTTTCTCCGGTACCCGTTACCCAATTTTGCATTCCATATTCAAAAGTGATAAAGAATGACAGATATCGAAGTGTATTCCACGTTTGAAACTTCTCAGTTATAGCGTTTTCTTTGATTGATAAATATTTTTAAATTCAGAGTGTTTTTTTTACTTTTTTGGGCCCATGGTCTCCTTAAATTTAGTCCCTTGTGTTTAGGAAGCTAGATATATATAATGGTTAAGAGCATGTTTAATTTCAAGTTTGTAAAATAACCACGTCTTAGTTATTACGTGTTTTGATTATCATCCAAATTTTGATTTTCTCCTGTCCCTGTTAACCGATTTTGGTTTTGAAAGCAAAAGGCACTGCGTGTGAGGTTCATCTAAATGTGGTCTAAGTTTCAAAGTTCTAAGATGCACCGTCTTTCTTTACAGCTCTTAAATCTCCGCGGAGAATTAGCTAGCAAGCTAGCTAGCCCGCCAGCCAGCCAGTCGGAAGGATTTTAACGATGTTCAGGCACTTTTTTTTAACACAGAACGGGTTATCGGATCGGGTTTATTTTTTTTGCAGGTCATAAACCACATATCAGCTCATATACCGAATTCAAGATTGTAAATATTTCGGGGCGGCGTGTGCAGATAGCTGAAAACCCCCCAACTCTGGTAGCTGTATACAGGGCCGCGAGTTCGTTCGTCGCCTAAGCAGTCGCATGCGCTTGGCTGCGGGTGACGACCGTCGCCCTCGATATTGTGTATCACAGTCACACAAGATTTTAAAATTACTGATTAAATACCTCTTTGGTGGCCTTTTTACGGTTGCTTTCAAAAAAAAAAAACTAATGAATAGATAGATAGATTAGATAGATAGATAACTTTTATTCATCTTGACAGGCACATTGTACATGTTTGACTCCCGGAGGAGAAGGTGAATAGCCTAAGGTAACTTACAGCTAAGTATATTTAATCCTAGTACTACAGAGTAATCATGTACATTAAGTAAATAAAGAAAATTTAAGAAAATAAAATATATTAATACATTGTTATTGTAACATTGTGGACTGTGAAATCTACACTCAATGGTGGTAAGAATAATAATTTATATCATGTATCTAGTAACAATTATTTGTGGATAAGCCAACATGTGGGAGGATAATATAAAAGTGTAATTTGAAAATAAGCGAGTTGCTATTAATGATAATGACATTGATATAATATATTTTTTTTATGAAAGTATAACTGGAGACGAGAATTGTTCAATGAGGTGATTTACAATTGGTGCAAGATAACGGTACAGATGAAAGTATGAGACATAATGATATGGAGGCATATGACTAAAAAAAAAATAGTAACCATATGTTACAATGTTAGTCGACTTTGAAACAAGACTTTAAAACAGGTGATATATCGTTATTGCTGAATTTAGCTAGAATAATAATTGTTTATTATTTATTATTTAATTAATTGTTCATTTGTAATAATTGTTTTTTATTTACATGGAGAGGTAGTCACTAACCGAGTAGAAGCTGTTTGCTGTGAGATATATTTTTTTAACTTGTTTGTTTTTGAATTTTTTAGAGGGCAGGGTGGGGGAGGTTTTTATGTTTTCTTGGAGCTTGTTGTAAAGGGTGGAGGCAAGGTACTCTGGGCCTAGTGCAAAAAGGCGCAGGTGGTGGGGCGGCCTATGTATGTGAAGGTTGGCTCTTGTGTTGTGGCAGTGCACAGACGCATTGAAAGGGAAGAGGTTACTATTTGTGCGAACAAAGAGTGCAGCAGACTGGACAAGTGTGCATGCTAGAGTTAGAATTCCTAATTCCTTAAAGAGCTCACTACAGGAGTGTTTTCTGGAGACACCCGCAATAATGCGTATCGCTCTCTTTTGGAGGATGAATATTCTATTAGCTTGGGGGGAGGCTCCCCAAAATAGCAGGCCATAGGATAAGTGAGAGTGGATTTGGGCAAAGTAGACTTGCAATAAGATATAAGGGTGAACAATTTGTTTGAGCTTACGGATAGAGTAGCATCCAGATAAAATTTTGTTGGCAACATGGTTAACATGGATAGACCAGTCGAGTTTTTCGGTCAATGCAAGGCCAAGGACTTTTACACTGGAAGCGCGGGGGATTATATCAAACTCTAGATGAACTAGGGGACTAGCCAGTGTGATCTTTTTGGGGGGTGTGAAAGTATAGGTATACTGTTTTAGAGCGCGAGATGTAGAGTTGATTGTCTCGGCTGTATGATGACATTTTAGCCACTTGGCTGTTGATTAGGGGGGCAAGTGCCTGAGAGGGATGGTGTTTAGGTAGGGTCAGCAGATGGCTGGAGTCATCCGCATATTGTGTGAGAAAACCCTCATCCAGAAAGGTGGCCTGGTCATTAACATATATGATATAGGCTAGGGGTCCGAGTATGGAACCCTGGGGAACTCCACAGACTATGGACAGAGATTTAGAGCGGGTTTTGGTGACGGATAGACCATTCCAATGGCTGTCTCGATTTCGACTACTTGAGAGCGGCCGGAGAGAAAAGAGGAAATCCAATCTAAAGCGATCCCTCAGATGCCATAGGTATTAAGCTTAACTAGGAGAATTTTGTGATCTATTGTATCAAAAGCCTTTGTCATGTCGTAGAACACTCCTACGGTGTGTTCACTTTTGTAAAAAGCAGAGTAGAAAGGGGAAAGAAAACTGAAGATTGCGCTTGTGGTGGATTTGTTTTTCAAAAAACCATGCTGAGTAGGGGAGAGAATGTTGTGATAATTTAGAAATGATGATAGACGATCATGCATGATGTATTCATATATTTTGGAAAAAGAGGAGAGCAGGGAGATGGGTCGATAGTTAGTCATCTCAGATTTTTTACCTTTGTGTTTGTAGATGGGGATTATTTTTGCTGCCTTCAGTTTTGAGGGAAAAATGCCATCAGAAAAGGATTGATTAATGATGTAGGCTAATGGGCCGGAATAAGTCCATAACATTTGAAAAGAAGGGAGCCTGGCACCTCGTCAAGTCCATATGAGTGTTTGGAACTAAGTTTCCTAGTTACAGTAGCTACTTCGATTGGAGTGGTTGGTTGGAGAAAGATAGTTGGGCCAATCAGAGGTCGTGGGAGTTTTGGAGGAGGGGGAGGGTTAATTGATGCATTGGGCTTACCAGCCGGGTTGCACGAGTTGATGAAGAAGTCATTAAAGAGTTCACATTGAGGTGATGCGTCAGATATAACTTTACCGTTAGCGATAAGAGAGAGGTTGCATTTAGGTTGCGGGGCATTGGTCTGTGATTTAATCATCGACCAAATAGCTTTTGAGTTGTTCTTAGATTCTGATATTAAGGAGTCGTTATAGTAGAGTTTAGCTTGGCGAATGTTTCTAGCATGAGACTTTTCTAAATCACGATATTGTTGTTTACTAGTCGAGTTGTTGGACGACTTCAGTTCAAAATGAAGGGATCGCAAGGTCTGGGCTTCAGATCGCAGTTCCTGTGTGATCCAGGAATTGACTTTGGGTTTAAAGCAAGGACAGCTTTTTAGCGGAAATGATTTATTGAAGTGATACAGGAAAGTGGTAAGAAAACTAGAGAAGAGTACATCTGCATCTCCAGGAGTTGACAGTGACTGCCAATTTTTTGCACTTAGCCGTGTTAGAAAGTTGTCTGTATTGTTGGGACTGAATGAGCGTTTCATTACCTTCATTTTTGGGGGGTGGATTTTGGAGAGGTAAAGGTTGAGAATGAGGAGGTGGTGGTCAGACAGGCCAGGGTCAGTAGAGCTGACGGAAAACAATGTTGGGTCGAGAGAAGTGAAAATGTTGTCAATAAGAGAGCTGCTAGTGACAGTGACACGGGTTGGTGTATCAATGGTTTCAATGATATTGAAGGAGTGGACCAGATCGAGCAGTTTAGATCGGGATGGCGATTGGATAAGCAGGTCCACATTGTGGTCACTGCATAAGACTAAGTCTGCTTTAGGAAATTTCTTGGTGAGAAGGATGAGCACTTCATCAAGCTTGGAGAGAAATGTATTTAAATCACCAAGAGCGGAACGGCAGACAGAGAGAATTATAAAGTGCTGATCGAGAGAGCGCCATGAACCTGCCACACATTCAAACACTTTCTCGGTGCAGTAGGGTTTGACTTCATGGATGGGAATGAGGTTGAGGAGGGGTTTGGCAAGGATTGCGACACCGCCATGGATGAACGTGGAGCGACAGAAAAAGTCAATATTAGCGTAGCCGGAGATGCAAAAGGAGTTAATTTCGTGTGAAGGAAGCCAGTGTTCCGAGAAGCAAAAGATATCAGGGGAGAGGCGCTTGGTGAGAAGCTCAATTTCTTCGATTTTGTTCCGGATTGAGCAGATATTAAGGAATGCGATTTTAGGGCTCTGTATTGATTTGTTGGGTTTGTTCTGGGTCGAGCAGATTTTAGGAGAGGTTGTTAGTAGTTTGTGGCTGAGGCCATAAGCAGATGGGGTGTTATTAGGGGTGACTGTGTCCCTAGCCTTAGTTTGTTTTAAATTGGCAACACTTGTTGGCTGAGCAAAAGAAAATTTACAGTTTTTGAGTGATTAAGGTCTTTGTGGTTTACTTTAGTGGTTCTGGGGGGCTGGTTACGTGTGGGGTGGAGATTAGCCTTTTTACTTTTTTTATTGATAATAGTTTATGGGTTGTAATTAATGTGGTTGCCTGTTGCGACGGAAGCTCGGTTGCAGTCACGGGTAGAGTCCGGTCACCAGGGGCCTCGTGCAGGATGGATCCTGCTATACGGGTTGCGACGGTGGCTCAGCTGTGAAAGTCTCCTCGCCGTGGAGGAGGGCGATTGGGTGACTTGGTCTTCCTTAAATTTGGCCACGTCAGCGACAGCGAGAGGGGGTGACTGGGCAATCCCGTCTTCTTCGTATGTGGTAGTCTCCACATCCGTGGAGGAAGGCGATTGGGTGACCTTGTCATCCTTGGATTTGGCCTCCTCGGCGAGAGGTTCCGTGACTAACGCAGGCTGTGGCTCAGCAGTAACGCTGACGTCCATCAGGGTCAGCCTCTGTGGGGGGGATTGTGTTGGGAAGGAGTAAAGGGCATCCAACATGGGGGCAGTTGCAGGGGCAGTTGCATAGGAACAAAGAATTTTGTTGGAAGATACGTGGTCAATCTGGATGTTGGCGAGGGCATTGGGAGTGTAGACGAGAATTTGCGTTCTTGAGTCGCGAAATATGTCTTCAATCATGGCCTTGACAAATGGCCAGTACATATGATCAAGGACACACCCAATGCGGGGCATGGCAAGTTTGTCAATGTGGTAGAAATCACAGTATGCTTGGAGGTTTTTTAGGGTAGCTCGTAGGTTATGTGCAAGCGGCTTACTTCTCGAGACCTGCTTAGTTATCAGGTAGAAAATGATTCTGCCTTCCGCATGGAGTGTTGCAAAGCTTCCGATCCCTCTTCTTTGTTGAATCAGGTGGTCCACGCAGCCAAATTAACTTTTGAAACTTGCTGCGATGCCTTGGCTCATTTCAAAATCCGCCCCAACACAGTGCACGAGGGGAATTAAAGGGGTATTTAACCGCTAAACTCAAAAAATATATTTCATTCAGGTTAACTAGTAATGAATTTAACAATTAACAGAAAAATTATTGGGGCCACCATGACCTCCCAAAAAATTGTCAAACAATGACATTTTTCGAGCTAGTCCCATCGGAAAAATTTTCCCCATAAGAAATAACAGGGGACGATCTTTATGCCCCGTAACCTTGGAGGATTTGATCCAAAAAAATTGGCCATTATTGACGTACTCTTACAGCCTTTCTGTAAATTTCTAATTTTGTTTTGTAATTTGGGCAAGTAGTTAGGTCAAAATATGCAGATTACCAAGATGGGGTGTGATTTTGGAATGCATATTTTTGCGTGTTTGAGGGTAAATTGGGGCACAGTTTCAAGACACGATGCTATTAAGGGGCATTTTAGATTGGTACTATGGTCTAGTATCTATGTGGACCAAAAAAGAAGCAGGTTAAAGCCGATTTAAATAATTTCCCAAAACATCAATTTTCGCAAATTTCTGTGTCAAAAAATTCAAAAATTCGTGTTAAATCACAGTGACAAGATATAAATTTTTAAGCTGTCATTTTAGTGTAGTATTGTGCTATAGATCACGTTTTAAAAATATTTTTTGGGGTTTTAGCCCCTTTAATGAGGGGGCGTCAAATAGGTTACCTTGAAGCTCTGTGACTGTTGAGGCCAAATTGCTGGGCTTTGTGTTTTGCTGGTCGGTATGAGGTAATAGGGGGATTGGAGTGGGAGAGATCGGGACAATAGTAGACTGAGCTGGTATGCTTTTAGTGGGGGTTGGGAGAAGAGTTTTGTGGATTTGAATTGGAAGTAGATTGCCCTCACGCTCGACCGTTGACTGTCTAGGCCTGCCAGGTCTCTTTGTGGTGATTATGATGAGGATGGTTGCGGACCCGGGGGAGCGGGGCTGAGACTGGTGTTTTTGATTTTGGGAACGGTGTAGGTAAGTGAAGGTGTTGGCCGCCAACTCATTACTGAGCACATTTCGGCCAACAAGTTGTGGATGGTGGCATGACCCTGCTTGTTGGGGTGTTGGCGTCCTTTGGACAGATGGCGTGCTGGGTATATTGAGTTGTTTGTCTCAACATAAGTGGCTTGCAGTAAGTAACATATTCTTTTTAATTCACTGTTGACTTCTTCCACCAAGTCCTTGCATTCTATATCCCTGCGGTGTGCGATGGAGGTGTAGGCGATTGAGGCACGTGGGAATGTTTTTTGGGTAGTCCTTAGCAGTTGATACATACAGTGGCGGATCTAGGACATAATCATGGGGGGGGAGGATTTGCGTGTGCATGTACAGTCGTGGGAAAGGGACTTAGCGCGGATGCACGGGGGGTATGGGGGGCCGAGCCCCCCATTAATTGCGGCGCAGGCGAAAATTTTGAAAATCAGGTATTTAGAGTGCTTTTGGTGCGTTTTAGTGCGTTTTAGAAAAAAGTGGTGGGCGGAATGTAATACGGAAACAATGTAGTTTGTGTGCACCAATTTGTTTCGTCGTCATGTCGAGCTTACAATTTACAGCATTGGCCTAGATTGCAACATTATTATAAACGTTTGATCTTATTTTCAATTCATTATTTTATTTATTTATTAAACATCTCTCCCATTTAGTTAAAAAACGATTCACATAGGAGGACAACTTTGAACTTAATAAATCGAAGTACACTGATGCAGACACATTTCAGAGGCAAACTGATTATTTCTGACAACATAAAGGAAAGTTGATTTGTATTGGGAGTTTTAAATAAATAGCGCCGCAGGCGAAAATTTTGAAAATCAGGTTTTAAGAGTGCATTTGGTGCGTGTACAATAAAATAATAAAATCATTTTTTTTATATTTTTAAAGAATCATGGGGGGCGATCGCCCCACCGCCCCCCCTGTATCCGCCACTGGATACATATCATTAGATATTTGCCCAATGCTACATCGGTTGAGAGAATAAGTGCCACAGTGCAACACTACGACGCATACATTGGGGTCAGCAGTTCTTGACTCTAGCAGTTTTTGTAGCTGAAATGGTTGTATGCCTGGAAGGGTTTCCAGGATAAAGATGTCGTTTGGCTTAATGTAGCTGCACCCAACAAACATTGAGTCGCTGATTACTAGGTTAGTAAGTTTGGGGCTAGGCTGTTTACCTGTTGAGAGCCTCGGATCAGTAGAACGAGCAACTAGATGGCTGGCCATCCTGGGCCTCGGCTTACATCCATTCGAGTATGATGGGAGAACAGGGAATTCAGTTGCGTTGAAAAGTGTTGCCAGGAACATGAACGGTTATGTTTCACCACAGTGTCACTTGGGTCACTGGTAGGCCTACTGTACGAATGAAGATCAGATGTTACAACAGCAGTTTTGTCTAATTTTTTGATATCTAAAATCTCCTTTTCCAATATGCTAACTTTAGAATTGCAAATATCCAACAAATCCTTATTGCTGGCACCTTGATTTTTAATTTAATACAATATTGTCTAGATTTGCAATTATTTTATGAAATTTTTCTTCAATCAACATTTGTTCTAAGACCTTTTTTTCAAGTTTTAGAATATGTTCCTTGCTTTCAAGATCTGGAAGGGCAACTTGAATCTTCTCCATGGAATGTGTAGGCCTATCACAGACATTATGCTGAATTATAGTGCCTAACTGATCAAAATTTAGAAATCTTTCTTGTTTGTCAATGTCTGGTTCGATAACCTGTTTATTCACATTTACGCGATTTTCATTTTCGTGTCCATATGGCATATTATTCTGTGAATTATTTGACTTCTTTATAATATACTTATTTAATGACGTTTTCAGGTTAACGTTCTGTTTGTTGAGCTTGTCAAATAATTTCTCCAAAAGTTCTCTCTTCCCATAAATACCTTTCGAAGAAATGTTGAAATTACGAAGTTCAAATCGAATATCATCTATTGTCATTTTTCTTAAACATTTTTCATAAAAATTGCATTAACTGATGCTGCCATGATAAACTTTATAACTGTCCAAAATCAATAGTTGAGTGACATATCTTTCTCCAAAGAACTCAATAGAAAAACATTTAACTCATTTGTAACCATAGCAACTGGATAAATGCCCGTCCAAATAAAAATTTACACCAAAATGTCACTTTATAAAAACATAAATATTTCACATACAAATGGTAGAACTTACTTACTAATAATGGAGCTGCTAACACAGTCTTGAATCAATCCATAGGTGTACAATCCATGTGGATTTTCAAATGTTAAACCATTAAAAAACATTTTAAAACATTTTATTATGCCTAACCAATGTTTTATTAACAGCTATGATTCACTGCCTCCTCAACAATCTTTATAAATTAAAAAATATTTTGAAAATGTACACTGATCGTGGCAAATTCACATTCTAACTTGACGTCTTGGTGCAAACTTGAAACTATTACTCCATAGGACGCAGACCTTTAAGCGGAATCCCTAGACCCAAATATGATTTCTTAAGAATGCAGTAAGACGTTTGAAAAGTAAGTAGAATGTAAGAGGGCCTTTATAAAAGAGCGGATGATTTTTTTGAAATTTTTTTGACGGGACGTAACCTCAGAATCAACAATTGTATTCAAATTACTGGAATCAGTTGCTCAAGTTCAAAATTAAATTTTTAGCTGCGGTTTTTTGTATATTATTTCTAAACTCCTTTATCTACAACCTAAATAAAAGGATTTTTGTATTTATATGGTTTGATGAGTTGCACAATTTTTTTCGCCTGCCGGTACAATTTCAAATTTTGTACCGTTTAACGGAAAAAATCGTGCAACGCCTGAAATAATATAAAACCACTAATACTTACATTTGGGTTGTAGATAATGGAGTGTAGAAATAATATACAAAAAACCTCTGTTAAAAATTCAATTTTGAACTTGAGCAACTGATTCCAGTAATTTGAATAAAATTGTTGATTCTGAGGTTATGTCCCGTCAAAAAATTTCAAAAAAATTATCCGCTCTTTTATTAAGCCCCTCTTACATTCTACTTACTTTTCAGACGTCTTTACTGCATTCTTTAGAAATCATATTTGGGTCTAGGGATTCTTAGGGATTTAGACTAACTTCTTGCGTCTTTCATACAAGCCTGGTTTGCCCGCTATCATCGGACAGTCTTATAACTATTCTTAGTGATTAGGAAAACGCTTAAGTCCCGTCGCGTTGATGGATGAGCTATTTTGTAAGTTTTTAGTTTGCGTGGGATCTATTTACTTACCAAGTGCCTTTTAAACGCATTGTTGGTGATTGTTGTCAAGTTTCTATTGTTACCTGTAAATTGTTATTATAAACCTAAACAAATTCATATTTAAACCTTTATTCTATGGATTCTGGCTAACTTTTTCAACTTTTTCTTTCAAAAAGCAATACATCACCATTACCTTAATGTCCATGTGAAATATGAACGTTGTAGCTCCAGCCGTTTGGTCAGAATCGGTCCAAATATCACGAAAATATCGCACTAAACTCGTAAAAGTACGATATTCATGATAAATATTCCTTCGATTGTACCCAAAAACGTGGCAAGCTTAAGTTCAGAGATTTCGAAGGTGCTCTTCAATTTTCATCAAGATCGCATATGCCATTTGCCCGATAGAGAGCAAACAAACAGACAGAAAAAAAAAAAACACCCGAGCTAAATTTTTTGGGGGTCGGTGAATTTGAAGTCTTTGCTGCGCTCATCCAATTAAAAGATCCCCTCTTATTATCATTTATTTAAACTACCTACATTACCCACTCTTGTAACAACTTCAACTACCCGTTTACCTATTTCAAGTGACTCCTTTAACCACTTAAGTTTCAAACAAACACAAAAACTACTTCAAACGACTCAAATTACCCTAACTCTTTGAAGTGACCGAAATTATGCACTTACTACGTATTTCAGTACTTAAGTGCTATACTCATCCCTTAAAGTATTTTGAGTATTACTAAAAGTACCCTTTCAATAGGCCTACTACTTTAACCACTTATCGAACTTGCCACTTATGGAACTTGCTTTGTGACTAGAACTTGCCACTTAGCCCTTTTATCCGAGTCAAACATCCATATCACATACTTTCTGTAGCCCTTGTTTAAAACATCGCAGTAACTATAAGTAACTCTTACCACCACTACAACTTCTGACTCAAACTTTGAAAATACACAGAAGAAAATACTATTTCTGATTCCTCTGATGAACACAAAAAAGTTTACTTCAAATTTTAAATTGAAAGACCGGTGTCTAGACAAAATTATTGGATAACACACACATGTTTATAATAATTGATTGGCACAATAGTGTTCTAGATTATGATACAAAATAAATTAAAGATTATTTTGGTTATAATAATGATAAATTTTCCTAAATCTTCTATTCCACAATCTTGTAACACACGATTAAAATGCGTAACGTGTATGGAAACAGCATTTAACGCAATGTCCTTTCAATAATATATCTACTGCCATGGGTGGCCATACGACAGAAACCGAGGGGGCATAAATTCTTCTTCTATTGATAATCATCCACTGCTCGGACGCCCGGCGCAGTGGCTGGTGGAGAAAAATTCGAGAAGATAAATTTGTTAATACTACTTAACGTTATTCGACCGCGTTTTTCTATTTCCCCAAATATGCTTAGACTTCTGCACTGCTCCTCCACGACTACAATTAATCACAAACACATAGTTTGGTATATAAAATTTGTGTCTCAGGAGTCACCAATTGTTAATGGAATTTTAGCGTTGTTTGGTGTGTTCGATAATAATTTAAAAAATTTTATATAATATAGAAATTGTGAAAATCTAAAATGGTCAGTTTACAATATCTTGTCACAAAATTCAATTTCTAAAAAAACTCGCTCGAGTGGCTATACTAGCTGTGTTGTGATTTATCTAGATAATTTATTTAGGTAAAATCGATTATCTAATCTAGATAAGTTTTTTGTTGTGATCTTTTTCAATTATCTAGATAAAATAAAGTTTATCTTATCTAAGCTTTTTAAGCTTATAGATATTTTTTTAGATAAAATTGTTAGGTAACAATACTTAAGAAAAATAATATAATGATGAATCACCTTATGTTACGTTTTTCATATATCCCCATCGGCAAAAGTTGGTAAAGAAATGAGCTTTTTCTGCGATATTATTATCTTTTATCTAAGCAAAATTATCTAGATAATGTTTAACAAATTATCATAATAATATAGATAACTTTTTGGAGGATTGTCTTTATTTTTATCTAGATAGAAATTAAATTATCTAGTCACAACACTGGCTACTAGACATTGACAAACTTGTACCCCCACTCGCCCCCCGTCGGTACGCCACTGAACCTAACTTTAGTTTGTTATCGTCTCACCAGTAAAGCAATCACGTCGGCCTCCATTCCAACGCTAAGAAGAACGACTTACATCAACGACCAAATACGAATCGAAGAGTACATTACTTCAATTAAGTCATTGTCTTCAAGCATCCTATAGTAAAGAGGTGAGGGTTATCTAGGGCGACGGTCGACGCCCGCAGCCAAGCGCATGCGACTGCTTAAGCGACGACTAACTCGCGGTCCTGTATACAGCTACCCGAGTTGGGGGGTTTTCAACTATCTGCACACGCCGCCCCGAAAGACTAACAATCTTGAAACTCGGTATATGACCTGATATGTGGTCCATGACCTACCAAAAAAAAAAATCAACCCGATCCGATAACCCGTTCAGTGTTCAAAATGTGTCTCAAAATCATCGAAAACCTTCCGGCTGGCTACCTAGCTTCCTTATTATCCGCAGAGCTATATTGAGCCCTACAGAGAAAACAGTAAATCTTAGAACAATGAAACTTAGACCACACTTAGATGTACCTCAGACGCAGTGCCTTTTACTATCAAAACCAAAATCAAGTAACAGGGACCGGAGAATATCAAAATTTGGATGATAATCAAAACACGTAATTTCTAAGGCGTGGTAATTTGTACAAACTTGAAATGTAACATCCTCTTAACCATTATAAATATCTAGCGTCCAAAACACAAGGGGCTAAATTTGGGGAGGACCATGGGCCCAAAAATGACAAAAAACATATCTGAACTATAAAAAATGAATCATTCAAAGAAAACGCTGCAACTGAGAAGTTTCAAACATGGAATACACATTGATGTCTCATTCTTTGTCACCTTTGAATATGGAAAGCAAGATTGGGTAACGAGTACCGAAGAAAGTCAAAATTATCAAAAGCTAGGTAATTCCGTACTCTTCTGAATAAGACGCTATACAGAGAAAACGGTTCATTTTAAAACTTTGAAACTTGGGCCTCACTTAGATGTCCCTCATGCGCAATCACTTTGGCTTACAAAACCAAAACCGGGCAATAGGGACCGGGGAAAATCAAAATGAAAATCAAAACACGTAATTTCTCATGCGTAGTAATTTGTACAAGCTTGAAATTAAACATGCTCTTTACCATTATAAATATCTAGTGCTTAAAACACAAGAGGGCAAATTTGGGGAGACCGTGGGCCCAAAAATGTCAAAAAACAACTTTGATCTTACCAATTTTAATCAAAGTCCATTATTCACGCCTTGATAGGAAACAATTACAACAAAAAAAAATTATCCCCACAAACACAAAAATTTGTAAAAAAAAAAAAAAAAAAGCAGCTAAGCTCTCCTTCAAAAATCTGCGGCTGTGAATGCTGTGAGATAGAGAAGTTGAGCCAAACTTTTCATTCTTTCTCCCTAGTTTCGCTTTGAAAAGAAGTAAGATTATTTCGCCTGTTGACGAGCGCCAAGCCAACGATTTTTGTGGTAAAAAAGTAAAAATTTGAAACTCAAAATCATTAAAAAAAATGGCTTGGCCATTGAATTTGGGTCAAGGCCAAGCAATTTTTTATGATTTCGAGTTTAAAAATTTAACTTTTTTACCACAAAAATCGGTGGCTTGGCGCTCGTCAACAGGCGAAACTAGGGAGAAAGAATGAAAAGATTGGCTCAACTTCTATATCTCACAGCATTCATAGCCGAAGACTTTTGAAGGAGGGCTTGGCTGCCGTTTTTACAATTTTTTGTATACTTGCTCCAACGAAAGAATGCAGATGCTTGGTAGTGATTGGGGTAGTATGGATGCGCGGTAAAAGGAATGTCGCCTTTGTGTATGAAAGAGAAATATATTTTACCAACGCAAGCAAAAATTATCTGTGCTAGATCACAGAGTTCCTCCGTGTGCAAGATCCACGCTGATCTAGCGTGAATAGAGTTGACTTAGTTGTTATGTTGGGAAAACAATTTCGAAACATCTGCATTCTTTCGTTGGGACCACTATATTTGTGGGAAAAGATTCTAACCTAATTGCGATTTTTATTGTGACATTAATTAATTGTTTCTAGATTTGGTTAGTCGGGAAACACTCCCGTAGGTGTAATTGTTATTATTTACTACAATTCAGAAATTAAAAAGTCCGCCCCAACCGGAAATCGAACCACGGATCTCCCGCATTCCAGGCAGGCGTACTAGACCATCGTCCTGGGTCTGCCCCCATCGCTGAGTGACTAATGGTATAATGCAACTACAATTCAGAGCTAAAATGTACCCATTCTGATGGTCTAGTGGTTAAGACGCCTGTCTGAAATGCGGGAGATTCGTGGTTCGATTCCCGGTTGGGGTGGACTTTTTAAATTTCTGAATTGTAGTAAATAATATTAATTAATTGATTGTTTGATTGATTGATTAATGGTTGATTGATTGATTGATTGAATGATTGATCGATTGATCGATTGATTGATTGATAAACCAACAAAATTGAAGGGCAAAGCTATCATCACTGACTTTTTAAACATCAGGCACATGTTTTCTAGGTTAATAAAACAATTTATTTCAAATGTCAAACTCGACGAGCTCTAAAATTATGACCTTTCAGTTCGCTCTGATTCTAACTCGTCATGTTCCTCAACATGATCGTAAGATCGTAAAACACAATACGTCACCTTTGAGGCATTGACGTTGGCAGAATAAGTCACCGCTCCTAGAATTGCATATGTTCGATTAAACATTAGTCGTGTTCCATTTCTTTGTAATAACACTCCTTCCTCAATACCGTCCTCGGTAGTTCATATTATGATAAGGGCGCAGGCCAGAACCCTACAAACAATGTTCCCTCCTGAAGATTTACATTTTGGGAGAAATGAGCTCCTGGAGACTACCTTTCACATAAACTTGTAACATGGAGTGAGACCACTGATCTTCATAATAATATACGCTTTGAGTGGATAGAGGATCCATATCTGCCATATTAAGAAGTAAAATTGGACTTATTTAGAGGGTTTTCTTACTGCAATAAAACTAAATAAACAACACAATTGATAATCTGTGAAAAGATTTCCCTCATTGATAAGTCGTTTTGAGCATTAAAATGCAACGCACATAGGCCTGTGTTTGCCGTAAATATATGTTAGTTTTGACCACCAACATGGCTACCGTTAGCACCTCCAACATGTCCGATACATATGAAATAACCTTAGTCAGTTCTATGATGGCCTAGGCTTTGGCCCTAGACGGTTTCAAGGATACAGTATAACATGCGCAATCCACGTGGTAGAGATCAGTGAATGCATGAGACACTGTGGGTAATGTACAATTCAATTCAATTTCAATTTCAATAAATTGTATTCTTTTTGTATGAGCGAAGCGAAGACTTCAATTTCACTGACCCCCCATAAAATTAGCTCGGGTGTTTTTTTTTTGTTTGTTTGTTTTTTTGTGTTTGTTTTTCTGTCTGTTTGTTAACTCTCTACCAGGTAAACGGCATAATATCCGATCTTGATGAAAATTGGAGGGGACCTTCGAAATCTCTAAGCTTAGAGCTGTATTGTTTTTGGGTACAATCGAAGAAATATTTCTCATGAATATCGTACTTTTACGATTTTTTTCGATTTTTAGTGCGATATTTTCGCGACATTTGGGCCGATTCTGACCAAACGGGTGGTGCTACAACGGTCATATTATACATGGACATTAAGGTTATAGTGATGTAGTACATTTTGAAAGAAAAAGTTGAAAAAGTTAGCCAGAATCCATAGAAATTAAGCTTTTAATATAAGTTTTTTACGGTAAATAATAACAACAAGAAACAATAGAAAATTGACAACAATCACCTACAATGCGTAGTCAGCAAAACAAAGCACTTGCAAAAGTAAAGATATCTCATGCAAAAAAAACTTAAAAAAGCTCATCCATCCACGCGACTAAAAAAAAGCGTTTGCGAAGCTTCCTAGTTTTACATACATTAAACCATTTACCTTGCATTATAACAAATACAATACATACACCACTGCAAATTAACATTCTCGTAGGAAAAAAAAGAAGTCCGCATAGGTTAACACCCTGTGTGTGGGCAGCGCAGTAGAAAATTAAATTAAAATTCCAATCAAGGAGACATGATGTATAAAAAACATAATAATATAAGAAAACATATAGTACTACAATATTTGTAGCGAAGTTTTTAGTACAAACTACATAATACAAGCAAATCAAACGATACCTATTATAACGTGAGTGAATAATATAAAGAAACAAGACAAAATGAAACACGTAAGCAAAGCATAAAAAAATAAGATATTATATTACAACCAAAAATAAAGTAAACCTTACATAACTCTCTGCCATAGTTTAATAACCACCTGTGGACCTCACGCTTAAATCTTGGGCGATACATCCCTGGGATATCCTTAGGACTATCCGATATAGGCAGACCCAGAGATATGCCTAGGGATAGCCTCAGGAGTACCCGAGAGGTAGACCCAGAGATATACCTAGGGATATCTTCAGGAGTACCCGATAGGCAGACCCAGAGATATACCTACGGATATCCTCAGGAGCACCCGATAGGCAGACCCAGAGATAAGCCTAGGGATATCCTCAAGAGTACCCGATAGGCAGATCCAGAGATATGCCTAGGGATATCCTCAGGACTACCCGATAGGCAGACTTCGTGATAAGCCTAGTGATATCCTCAGGAGTACCCGATAGGCAGACCCAGAGATATGCCTAGGGATATCCTCAGGAGTACCCGGTAGGCAGACTCAGAGATATGCCTAGGGATATCCTCAGGACTACCCGATAGGCAGACCCAGAGATATGCCTAGGGATATCCTCAGGAGTACCCGATAGGCAGACCCAGAGATATGCCTAGGGATATCCTCAGGAGTACCCGGTAGGCAGACTCAGAGATATGCCTAGGGATATCTTAGGATGAGCATATACTTACAGTGTCGCGGGTTCGAATCCTGCATAGGGCATTGGATTTTTGTAGAGCTGGACAAATATATCGATATTTTGGATTTTTTCGATATTGATATTTGTAGTCCGTATCCAAAAATTGAAAAAGGAAAAAAATAAGAAAAAAAGTAGGATAGACATTTTTGGGGAGATAATGTGTGAGCCCTACACAAGAAAACAGCAGACGAACTTGGATGCGCTATTTTGTGTGGTTTTTATTAATTGTAATGTCGAATGACATTGATTTGTTACTGAGTTTGTCCGAATGAATGTTAAACTTAAATCATTTCAACCAGATACGAAGAATATGTGTTTAATAACCTAAAACTCTTTATGTCAAAGCCAAATCAACCATTTGAGCCAAACATTATTAATATAACTCTTTACTCATCGTATATAACTTTTTTATATAAGTTATTTGAATTGTTTTCGGGAATTTTGATTATTTTTGTACAATAACAAAATTTAAATATGTCAATATACTAAAAAAAAAATTATAACCAAAGTAAAAAAAATCATAAAACTATAGGCCGTCTGATCCATATGAATGTATTCCACATTGCGCGAATAATCTTTGCCATTGAAGCGCCCTAAAACTACTAATACTAATACCAATAGCAATACATTGTCCTATGCACTTCTCATGTTTTCATGTTTAATGTTTTGCTAATGGCGAAACTACGGGGGATGGGGTGGGTGGTGGTTGTGGTGAAGTGGTGGGGGGGGGAGAGAGGCGAGTGGGGGCACAATTTTTACGTGCTATTATGATTGTATTTTTTTTAGGTTTTAGGTAGATATTGAGATATCTTATTTTGCAAACTTTTTTACATCTTTTATAGGTTTTAGTTTTAAAAAAAAACTCCTTTCACACTTGAAGATTTAAAAACATTTCCGGGGCAGTGCTTCTCGTACCCGTATAAGATGGGGGGCACCCCCCCCCCCCAATTGAACACAATCATGTACTTTACCAAGAAAAGAGAGTAAACATTTTATTAATTGTTTCTGGATGACACCACTGACACTATTTGTGCATGTTGAAATTGATCTTTTGAGGTTACAAAAATGTTCCTTTCTCCCCAGAAAACAAGGGCTAGTTTTGTCACTGCCTCTGGAAGCAGAAGTGTAAAGTGCTATACACTTATCGTCCATACACACTGAAATAAAAAGCGAGTACTGTAATTTGCACTCAATAATAAAACGGATTTAAGCACAGAAAGCGCTAGGTTTCAAAAGTGCAGATAAATGAAACGAACCTAATATTCGAATAAACACTAATCTCAAATAACTTTCCTTTCCGAACGAGTAGATTTAAACTGAATGTTGAAACAGTGGCAGAGATTGCGTCGATACGATATGTACTTGAAGCTGGTACTTGTGATTCTTCTGGCGTGGGCCCTGGCCACCCTACAACAGGAACAGGTAGAACCTACAGCACCACCAGAACCAGAGACTCACTGTGTTCACGTTACTAATGGCACCATGAACAAAACGACGAGGGCAGGTGAGTGAACTTAGGTTGTAGAAACAGTGACAGACATTGATGTACTTGTGATTCTCCTGGCGTGGGCCACCCTAGAGGAAGAATGTGATGACCAGCCGCCTGAAGTACCTGGTGGCTATCTCCTGCATAGCATTTTCCTGGTTATTCAATGTTCGCTGAAAATTACAATGGTGGATTATGCAGGAGAAGTTTAAATGATACTTTACTTTGTTTTCTACCTGGAAGGTTCCACCTACGAATCTACTCTACCTAGTTATTAATTCGATTGAACGTTTGAGACTTAGTTTACATAGAATTTCACAATAGATGACTCTAGATCATTAAAATAATTGTAATATTTATTTTTATTTAGGACGTATTTCCTCTGATAACTTTATCACAAATGTTTTAGTTGTCTTATTATAAGTCGTTCACTTTTAGTTAGTTATTGATGTAAATGAAAAGTATAACTAAACATAGACTTTATACTTTTTGTAACTGTATTTTCTTTACAAATGGTCAATTCAAATTTCGCAATTTCTTTTCACAATGCCACAGTCAATCAAGAAATAAAATATAAATAGTTGTTATGGTCCACAAGAAACTAGACTAGCAAACAAAATACCCAAGAACTGGCCAAAGAAGAACAAGTTTGTGGAATATCGTATCGTTATAACCGAGGGGTTGACAACTCAGCATTTTAGTGTTCACTGATTTTTTATTTACAAATCATAATTGATATTTTTCGTGTTTTTTTGTGTCAAATGATTTTTTTCAGTGTTTTTTGGTATTTCAGTGATTTTTTTATTGATTTTTTTTCGGTGATTGTTTTGATGTTTTGTAATGTGGTGATTTTTTTGTGGTTTTTGTGATTTTTGATTGATTTGTTGCGATTTGTTGGTATTTTTATTTTTTTATTGATTTTTTTATATTTTAGATTCAAACAGCAACACAGCACAATGCCCGTGCACTAATGATTCAATGAAGGCTGCCATTAGACTACGTCCGATGTAGCAATCGCAGTAGAAGTTGAAATCGCGGCAGAAACCAAGGCACGGTCTGTTACTGTATAGTGAGAAGGGTAGCACGTGTACGCTGGCTTTGGCAGTGGAATCATGTTATCCAGCCCTGTACGCTGGCCAAAAAAAATTTAAAATCGTTGCATAGCATAGTTACCCGCACAGATCTCCTGCTGGCCCAAATAACTAACAGAAATCACTCAAATATGGAAAACTACGCCATTGTGACACCTTGCATTTGCATAACCTTCCTTAATTTAGTTTATGGCTCCTTTGATCTCGACCGATCTCGACTTCGTTCCAACACGAATGCCGCATGTATGCAATAGTCGAGAGCAGCTGGCGGAGCGATATGGCGTGATTTTTTACCATCTTATGGGTAATACTTATACCATACAAAAATGCAAAAACTTGCAAAAAAGGGGCCAAGCCGAAAACGAGGAAGATACAAGTGGTTCAACTGCATAAAGTGGTGAGATCTAGAAGTGTGGCCAAGCCCATTATTTTGTTTAAAATAATAAATATATTTGTTCATTATATAATAAATTAATAATATATCAATATCCATATTATTATCTAACTATAATTATGAAATAAATATATTAACAAAAAAAACATAACATTAAATAAATTTATTGAAAAATTTACACGTAAAGTATCAAAATTAACAGACCCTCATTCAAATTAAAAGCTTGGTCGATGAATTTTTAACTTGGTTGTCGTAACTGACTAACCAAAACATAACCAATCCAAATCCATCGACCAAGCTTTTAATTTTGAATGGCGTCTGTTAATTTTGATATTTCTACGTGTAAATGTTTCAATAAATTTATTTAATGTTTATGTTATTTTTGTTAATATATTTATTTCATAATTATAGTTAGATAATAATATGGATATTGATATATTTTTAATTTATTATATAATGAACAAATATATTTATTATTTTAAACAAATAATGGGCTTGGTAACACTTCTAGATCCACCACTTTATGCAGTTGAACCACTGTATCTTCCTCGTTTTCGGCTTGGCCCCTTTTTTGCAAGTTTTTGCATTTTTGTATGGTATAAACAATTTTTTTTTTAGAACGTAACGTACACGGTACGGATGTTTTGCATCCAAGTAGAGAAAATTACTTTATTTACAAAGATTAAAAATAAAATCTCACTCATTGATAGTTAAAAGGTTGAGCATCGCAGTTATAAAAATTTTTATTGCGTTATCTAAGCTTCCGGGCATCTAATCCAATTACCGTTTGTCAAGCCATGGCCACTGAGATGACTGACATCGGTGCAAATTATGGCTTCTTAAAATTACCCATTGAGGGCCCACAAACAGATACATAATTCGTCAGCCCCACCCACCCAACACCAAGAAGAAAGTCATTTTGAACGATCTTGACGTCTTAATAACTTCTAGACGCATCATCAGATCGGGATGAAACTTAGAATGGGTCATCTCATAGTAAAAGCCCATCGATTGAAGCAAGTTGCAGGTTTTTATCTCACATGGTTTCGCGTCGGCGACACCGTGTTAAGTGCTAAAGTAGGCGTGCGGTAATAGGCGCTAGTGGAAGCGGAGCCGCACGCGTGGCTTGGCCCGGTGCGCTTCCGCGCACCTTGATAACAATTAATAAAACTCATTTTTGGATGCCAGTCCTTCATATTTAAAATAGACACGCCAAAGGTTTTGTAGGTTTTTTGTTTGGTTTATGGATAATAACAATAATAATTAATAAAACTCCTTTTCGAGTGAAAGTCGCTGAATGCATATTTAAAAAAGTACGTTGAGCGCTCTATCTATACCATATTTGGCATGCACTACAGACACTGTGAGTGTCGGATACTGTCGTCGGGTGCATGACAAGCGATATACCTCGTGAGCCAACACGACGGACACCGAGGATGTCCGAAGTAGCGGGAACCACACGAGTGCGTACGAAGGTCTCGGCCGGCCTCGAATCCATGCACATGGGGATTAAAACTCTTACGTCTGATTGGCTGACGAGAATTCTAACGCGCAGGTAGTTGAATTTGACTAAGAAATGCACGGGAGCATTAAATTTCATCCGCCTGTTTCGAATGCAGGATGTAAAAATGTAGAAATACATACAAAATATGCTCATCCATCAACGTGACTTGGGGAAGCGTTCGAGAAGCGGCCGAGTATTCAGACTTTGTAAACATTAATCCTGAGATTAAAAAAAACTTTTGAATGTCAGTACCAATTATACATGGTTTCCCCCGGGCGTGAACGATTTTTTTTATTTATTGAAAACATGATATCTTACAATAGTATACAATGTATGGTGGTGAGGTCGATAACAAGTAAAACATTCCCATAATACTATGTAGGACCTACAGAATTCATATTATTTTCCCAAAAAAACAAACTCTAAAATATATTAACTCCTCTTTATAATAAATTCTAAATTTTTCCACTCACATATATTGTTAGTAACATAAATTAATGTAAGTCATTATATAACTAGAAGCTTCGCAAACGCTAATTCTGGCACGTTTTTTGGATGAGCGTACGTTTTTTTTAAACGAAAAAAAAGGGTTAAAATTGCGCTTTCATGAGAAATAATTTTACGATTACGCTCAAATTTCACATCTATATATAAATTCATAAATTAAGATTATGTGAAAATATTACAATCGGATAAAGCATCTAGGTGTTATAAGTCGAAGAAAGTTTTTTTAAACGAAAAAAGCGTAAAATTACGATTTTCATGAGAAATTATTTTTTCGATCGAGCTCAAATTTCACACCAATATATTTTCATAAATTTAGGTTCTTTAAAAAAATCGTTACAATCGGATAAAGCATGTAGGTTTATAAGTCGAAAAAATGTTTTAAAAATCGATAAAAATAAAGTAAAATTTGCGATTTTCATAAAAATAATATTTTGATTGCGCTCAAATTTCACACGAATATATTAATTCATAAAATTAAGGTTCTGTAAAAAACTCATTACAATCGGATAAAGCATGTAGGTGTTATAAGAGAAAGGATTTTTTAATAAATCGAAAAAAAATCGTAAAATTGCGATTTTAATAAGAAATCAGTTTTCGATTGCACTCAAAAACGTGGCAGTTTTAAGTTCAGAGATTTTGAATACCTCCAGAAAATTTCATCGCAATTGGAATATTGGTTTAGCCGGAATCGTGCTAACAAACAGAGAAAATACGAAAAAAAAAGAAAAAAAAACATTCTGGATTTTTTCTCCAGTGTAGAAAAATGGAATCTTCGCTTCGCTCGCTATGCTCATCCAATAAATATGATCCCTCTTTCCCTAATAAACCAATTTCTTTAACAAACCATTATTCATCCCACCCTGGAAAACCCCAGAACCCTTATGCAATTTGTTTGTTTGATCCTATGATCAGGACAACTAAATAAATCTAATACACAGATGCAGACACAGCAAACTATAGTTAAGTAAATATTTGAAAATATAGTAATAATATTACAACAACAATGTAATAACAAAATAATTTTGGTAATTTAGTGGGGCATGTCATTTGTACGTCTCAAAATGTAATGTATCCCACCCAAAATCATTTGTCACTGTTCTCTTATACATATCTCCCATTCACTTGTTCAGTTGTTGTTGTTCACTTGTCTAGAATATCTCCAAGAATGTCTGAAGATGAAGGTATCTGAGGCTCCCTGGGAACCCGACTTATCTGGAAAATTCTGCGCTAAGGTCAGGTGTGAACTATATCCCACTCCTTTCGCCACGTACGTCAACTTCACAGTCTTACAGTGAGTACTCGAGTGCATTAGGTTCTATACTCAATGGTGTAACAAACAATGGGAATATAGCATACCAACGTACCGAAAGTGTGCTCTCGAGCGCTAAGCTCTTGTCTCTGATTCGGGAGGTCCCGGATTTGAATCCCGTCGTGAACGGCAATCCTTACTTAATATATTTCGAGGTTTTCCTCAGTTGTTCATGCGATTGCAAGGGATTGACTTCTCGGACATCCCTTCACAATTGTCTTATCCGAAACATATGTTTCGGACTATGTACATAGTTCGCCTGAAGAGGCGTATACATTGCATTCTATAATTAAATAACTAGGAAAACGCTTAAGGCTATTCCAGAGCACTCTTACCGATATTTTGAAAGTCAACGGAAAATGGCTAAAAGTTGGTTGGGTGAAAGATGAACTTTAATAAAAAGGAAAAAAAATAACTTTTTTTTTGGACGGGACAAAAGCTCTATTTTGGCCATTATATGCAAATTTTGGGTCATAACGGAAATGAATGTTTTGGATGCAATATTTAATTTTTAGCTATGATTTTTTTTTATTGCTTCAACACACCTTTGTCTCTGGACTAAGCATAAGGGAAAGAATTTTTTGAAATAATGTTCGATGTACGATTTTTTTGTCACATGGTACAAAAAAGAGTTTTGAACCGGAACACGAAAAAAATCGTTCATCAAAAGTTATTTCATAACAATAGTTTCCCTTGTACTCAGTCCAGGGACAAAGGTGTGTTTGAAGCAATAAAAAAAAATCATAGCTAAAATTAAATATTACATCTAAAACATTCATTTCCGTAATGACCCAAAATTTGCATATTTTGGCCAAAATAGAGCTTTGTCCCGTCAAAAATTTTTTTCCCCTTTTTTATTCAAGTTGTTTCATATCCAACCAACTTTTAGCCATTTTCCGTTGACTTTCAAAATATCGGTAAGAGTGCTCTGCCCGCCGCGTTGTTGGATGAGCGTAATTGGTGGTGCATTGAGCTGCCATGTGTTATGCGAATTTTCTGTTGTTTTGTGAAAAAATCATTACTAAATTGAAGATGTTTTGAAAATTAATTTAAATTAAATAAAAAATCTATCAAAATTAAATACAAAATTAACTTAAATTTTAATTTTGTAAATTAATCGTAACTTTAAAAAAGAAAAAATGAACGTAAAATTTTGATTTTCATAAGAAATAGTTTTTCGATTGCCCTCAAATTTCACACGAAACCTAGTTCATAAAATTTAGGTTCTGTGAAAAAATCATTAAAATCGGATAAAGCATGTAGGTGTTATAAGCTGAAGAAATTTTTTTTAAATAGAAAAAAATCGTAAAATTGCGATTTTAATGAGAAATAATTTTTCGATTGCGCTCAAAAACGTGGCAGTTCTAAGTTTAAAGATTTCAAAGGCCTCCATAAAATTTCATCGTAATTGGAGCATCGGTTTAGCCGGAATCGTGTTAACAAACACAAAAATACAAACAGAAAAAAAAGAAAAAAAAAGAAAGAAAAACATTCCGGATTTTTTTCTCCAGTGTAGTGAAATGGAATCTTCGCTTCGCTCGCTACGCTCATCCAATAACCTTTACTCAGTTCCAACTATGTAGGGTTGAGAACACGAAACTATTGACACTAAGCTTTCCAGACTCAGTGTTTCTTCCTCATCATCTTCCTCCTTCCTCTCCACCAATTTACTCAACTCTATTCTGTCCAGCCACAGCTTTACTCTTGCCACATCCTCCCACACTTCTACATCTCGTCTTCCAACGTATTCTTGAATTAACTTCCCCAATTCTCTCTTGGCCTTCCTACTTTTCTTTTCCCCTCCTCTGCCGCTTCAAATTCTCGTCTTGGGATCCACTCCACGCCCATCCTTCGCATATGTCCAAACCATCTTGTACATTATCTTTCTACTCTAAACCTCAATCTCTCCAGTCCCAGTTATTTCCTGATTACACTCCTTTTTAACTTGTCCATCTTGGTAACTCCCTTGACACATCGTAAGAACTTCATTCCTTCTGTTTCTAGCTATAACAGGTTTTATTTCCGTGTTAATGTGTCAATTAACTTCAACTTTGTGTTGCAGGTGTGACACAAGAAGGTTGTTTCAGATTGGATGCTTCGACCAGGATCTTAATAAAAAATACCCTGACTGCTGCGTAAAGCCGAATATTGGGTTAGGTGATTGTGTAAAAAACGACAAAGCAGAACAAATTAATCAAAATTGTACAAGAATGGGGCTTAAATAAATTTATTATTTCGTTGATCCGTAAAAATACTGTATTTTTGCCAATTGTCAAGAAAAATTAAAAAATTTGGTACCAGCATTTTGCAAATTTAATACCCTTCAGATAGACATTCAAATCGACAAACCCGTGTTTTGATATGTCACTCGAAGGTAACTTTTCGCGTTTCACGTCACATTTATGTAAATTGCTTGATGCCGAAGTCCAGCAAATCCACATTCTGGATCATTTTTTTACCAGAAAATTTTTTTAATGAAAAATATCTGAAACTTTTGGAGGTTGCCAACAAAGGATATGCGTGTGACGCGATCAGAGAACAGTAGATAGAAATTGAGGTAGCTGGAGCACCATAATGAGGATCCTATCGAGGATCCAATATGGCGGCGATGACGTATTTCCGGTCACGTGACCGCAGCCATTTTGTTTCCGGCCGCCATCTTGTTTCCCGTCACCATCTTGTTTCCGGCCACCATTTTGTTTCTGGTCACGTGTTTCCGTCAGCCATTTTGTCCGACATTTTGAATTTCAAGCCGCCATTTTATCCGCCATTTTGTTTCCGGCCGCCATTTTAGCTCTGTCGCCATCTTGGCCACCATTTTCGTTCAGCCGCCATTTTCGTTCGAGCGCCATTTTAGTTTTGACTGCCATCTTGGTCGCCATGTTAGGTCGAGCGCCATTTTTGTTCGAGCACCATTTAGCTCTGCCGCCATTTTAGTTTCGCCATCATCTTTGCCGTGTCCTCGTCACCATTTTCGAGTTTTCAAATATCGCGCAACTTCTTGGCGTTCCGCGCGCTCCTCGCTCTCTAGTAACCATTTTTGGTACTCGGGGTTTCACCGATATATTATTTTTTAATTCGTATTTATTTTCTGATTTAATTTTGCAAGGAAAAAAAACTCGGCAGTTTTGCTCGGGCTCGAACCATGAGCACCTCGGGCGACCTTGGATTACTAGCTCGCCGCCTTAGCCGCTCGGCTACCGAGACACATGCAACGCAATGGATAATTGTTGATACTTATTATAGCTTCAGATAAACCACGCCTCCTCATGACGTCACACAGACTATTAACTAATAGCTCCTGTTAAGTGTTTCACTTCGCGACCACACTATTTAAATACCCTATACCATTCTGAGGATCCAATATGGCGTCACTGCCCGCGTTTTTCAAAATATCAATGTAAGGAGGGTAACCGTCAAAAGTCTAATGGCGTTTTCCATTGGCATGCACTCAGTGCGCACTCGACGAGTGCAAATACGTCATAGCACTCGCCCGGTGCGAAGCAGTGCGCCTGTCAGTGCAGTTCCCAATGGAACACAAAAATGTGCAAATCGTGCAAACTGAAACATGGCGTCCTTTCCAGACGCTGATCAGCTGATGGGAGTAAATAAAAGTGACAATAATGAATAAAATACCTTATCAAAGCATGGACTTAGAATAGTAACTGGATCAAAGGGCCCGACAACAACAACTTTATTCAAAACTAAAATGATAACAAAACAAATTAGTCCTAGGCCTTACTTCGGCATAATCATGATTCTTGGCTACACGGAGTATAAGCCTAGGCTCTAGGCCTAGAGCTAGGGCTTTGGGTTTATAAAGCACCATTATAAACCCAAAGGCTAGGACCTAGAGCTAGGGCCTAGCCCCTGGGCTTATAATGGTGCGTTATACCCAAAGCTCTACATCTAGGCCTAGTCCTATACATACATAATACTCATTGTCTGAATAGCTGCTAATTAACGGCATCGTAAATTATGAAACCATATAAAATTGTATTGTTCACTTCGTTTGAGTTTAGCATTATTATCTTCTTCATTGCTGCTGTCTGACGTTTCCATATTTCCAACAACAAAAACAAATGTCCCGCCTAAAATTGTTGCACTCGATTTGTCGCGCTGACCCTTGAAGTCAGTGCGCCTCAGTGCGAGTTTTTATGCACTCGCCGAGTGCAGTGCGTCCAATGGAACACGCGAAAGTTGACGTAATGCGAACTCAAAATCCCAATGGAACATGACTATCGCACTCAGTGCGCACTAGTGCGGCCAATGGAAAACGCCATAAGTCTTAACCCGCGCTATTTAAATACCCTATACCATTCTGAGGATCCAATATGGCGTCACTGCCCGCGTTTTTCAAAATATTAATGCAAGGAGGGTAACCGTCAAAAGCCTAAGTTCTTACCCACGCTATTTAAATATTATTCTGAGGATCCAATGCTCGCGGTCTTATTTTATTTATTTATTTTTATTTTTATTGCCACCAACAACAGAGTTACCTCCACAAGTGCGATATAGGCATTTCATAAAATTAGCTAATACTAAAGCACAAAAATAAAAATAATATCAAAAATCTAACAACATCTAAATATGTCTCAGGTGCACAAAAGAACATTATACTAAACGATATGCAAAAAAATAAAATAAACTATGACGATTACAAAAGTTATAAACCTCAAGAACATATTTTGAAGAAATAGTTTTTAAAACATTGAAAGTTTAGGTGATTAATGTCAAGATCAGGATGGATGACAACTAATTGGTTATACATATGTTGGATCCGATTTATTGGTGAATTACTAAAAATGTCTAGTCTGCTTCTGGGAAGATGGAAAGTCTGAAGGTTTCGTGTTAGTCTTGCAGGAACGTGAAAATGTACTGAATGAAGAAGTTGAGAGTCAAAATAATTGTGCAGAAGCTTATACAGAAATATTAGATCTGAATGCTGGCGACGATTTTCGAGTGATACAAGATTTAAATTCTTGCATAAAGTTGAATAACTTTGCATCTATGATAAGTAACATTGGTCTTGTAGCAGACATGCTTAACGAACTTCTGCTGGATACGTTCAATGCTACGAATTTTGGTAATGTGATGAGGGTTCCATATGACACTTGCATAGTCAATTTGAGGTCTTATTAAAGCCACAAAAAGCTTCCTGAAAGTGCCAATGGAAAAGTCTTTTGTGCAATTCCTTTTCACAAAGCCGAGCATTTTAAGGGCCTTCGGGATGATAAGCTGTAGGTGATTATTGTATGAGAGATCACTAGACAGTTGTACACCTAAATCACGGATAGTATTCACCTTCATTAGCGGAGAGTTATCAAGCTGGTGAATGAAGTCAATATTACCTTGCCTTTTAGTAGTAAACGTAATAAAATTACACTTAGCCACATTGAGGTTAAGCTTCCATAACTTGCACCACGTAGAAAATGCATCAAGCTCCGTTTGGAGAGACTCGCAGTCCTCAATATTGTTGATGCGTTTGTACACTTTCAGGTCATCAGCATACATTAAACATTTGCAAGTTTTAAAACATGACGGAACGTCATTAACAAATAATGTGAACATCAACGGTCCCAGAATCGACCCCTGGGGCACTCCAGATGTAACAGATTAACAACGTAAGCCAGCAAAATGACAAACTTTTTAAATTTCTAAACGAGTTGCATTGAATGCTTCGCGCTGACATGTCCATACATGAAAATACAAACGTCAGCAAGAAATATTCTGTTTCTCATAAAACTCTACCTTATTATTGCATAATTGAAAGTCAGCATTTTATATTTCACCGGAAATAAGAGGTTGCATTTACAGACAAGTTTAAACTTGAATATGTCATCATTCTAACCACATGAAAATTATCATCCGGGATGAATGACCTTGCAGGAAAGGATATAGGAATAAAATCATTATACACTATGCAAATACATTTTACACTTTTATTGATAAATCATTTGCGATATATTCAACACCCAATTCATCGACAATCATTTGAAACTTCTCAGTGACATATTTTTCATTTTGATAAAGATTGGCAATATAATCACGTACAAAATCGTATAAACTTTTGTTTTCTACATTCAATCCCATTTCAAAATCAAATTTTAGTTTCATATTTATAAGAAGTTCACAATACAAATGATATATTTCTCGATACATAATATCATAACGGTACATTAGTTTCGTAATACATGTTTCATACTTGATTATATTTTGACAGGATATCTGTCCAAGGTATATACCAACAGCACTATCACTCTTTGAACGCAAACCAATCACAACACTTCCTTCATGTTTTTGGGGGAACATAATGTATTCCCCAACTGACTTCTCAGTAGTATTGTTGACATCTTCTACACAATCAAATATATACGTTGACAACAATCGCAGTTCACGAATAAATTCACTCCAATGTTTTAGCTTCAATCGAATCCCCCGTCCAGATGTAGGTAAAATTTGCACGTACGGTTCGAATCCTTCTCGCGCATGTAGACCAATCACCAACATTTTTGTACGAGATTCGTTGAGAAAGAATAAAGTTTTCAGCACAATTGAAAATTGGCTTTCTTCACTCACTGCTGTATTATAACCTTGTGACGCATTCATGATGAGACGAACTGTTCTGCACAGAGTTCAAACTTGTACTGATATTGATTGCTTCATCTTCAATGATTTATAATATCGGGAAAATTCGAGTTGAAACATGTTATTGTCGAGTCAGCATTTTGTGCACGTGTTGAAATAAAAAAAATCTACATCAGCACTTTTTCTTGTAGAATGTTTTTATTAGCGTATCATTTTTTAAACATTCTTTACTAAAATAAGACAAGATATGTTTCAAGGAAAATCCACGAATCTTACAAAATAAATAAAATATACAATATTGTCCGCACACAGTGGAAGAAAAACATTGTAATTTAGTTTTATTAAATGACCAATGCAGAGAATTACGTTTTATAAATTTTAAATGATGCGAATTTATTGGGGGATTTCCAAAACTACAAAAAAATTCTCCCACTCCTTGTTTATCAATGTATATAGCGACCCAATGCGTTCCAGGTTTATTACTTTTATCCATATTTACAATAATTGCACAAGGAAGACTTACTCTCTGCGGTAACTTATCAGCGGGGTATACCCCAACGTAATGTGTTTTACCACCATTTTTCCGAAGACAATTCAAAATCTGCCTTGTATTCATTACGAAGCCAAGTCCACAAATGAAAAACGTTACTCAATGCACACATATATTTATAATCATTCGCATGATGATAACAACGTATGTTAGACATTGGCAATTTTTTTAATGAAGGACAATTCAAATCATCCATATTTATAACTTCGGTATAAAATTTAAAAATTTGAGAAATTAACTTTCTTTTCTCTTCTCCCTTGACAAACACTCTTATAGGATTCAAGTTGTGTAAGAGAGCGTCCAATTCCATGTGAGCTATAAATCCAGTCTCCCGTTCGAGTCCGTAATAAGCATTGCTCAACCAACAAGCATGCTTTCGCAAAGGTTTTGAAAATTCATAAAACAGAAATGGAGATTTGACGATCCAGTGGTGAAATGATTGATTTATTACATCCACGATTGCCATTTCTTTTATAATCAATGCATTATGAAACCCACGAAAACATTGAATATCGAAGATGAGAGACATGACGATGTTGACTCGATCACTGTCAAGGCAAGACTAAACATTTTCAACTGCTGTAGTCTATTATCACATTACGATTCTTATCAATTTCTAAAATATTATCAAATTCACCATACACGACGCAATTTATTGTTTCAGTCAAAGCTGTACTTAATTGCACCACTATGCGAAGGCTTCCACGACGTGTTAGGTTCCAGTGTGAGTTGCTATTTGCCGATAGATCATGACTAAGATCAAAAGCCATGAGGCAATTACCATTAGCATATGACTCACGATCGATACCATTACCCTCATTCATAAAGTGCATACCTGTACCCGAAAACAGTGTATCATAGGCAATCACAAATGAACTTGCAGACGAAAAATCAGGTTGTAGAGGTTTTGTTGGAATTTGTTGACCATCAATATACAGAGAAATGTAATTTATATTGAAATGATGAAAGTTGTACGGATTTTTCTTGTAATTACCATTACATGCCTTGTTTGAAACAAAACCAATGATGCATCGTTTTGGAAGTTGCCCAAAATAAACATTGGCAAGAGTTTTCCCCTGTACTTGTGACGGAATTGTAAATAATTTAACATCAGTCCTTGTAATAGGATATTTCGCATTTCCATGTTCTAGCGCTTTGTTGTGAGCTATGAGTACGGAAGGATTAATTTTCACTCGTCTAACCAATAAGGTTGTCCGACATGAGACTAAATTTATCTTGCTAACGTACAAGTTTCACACCTAATTCAACACCATTTATCAAAAATTTCTCTTGATTAAAAATATCCGCATGTAATTGACCCAAAAGTTCAACTTCTTTACTTAAGGCTCTACTGGACCCTGTATTATTTCGGTGTGTTGCAGTGGTTTCGTACTTCCATCGTATCTAACGACACAATTGAGATATCTTTATAATTTTTTTTTATTCTACTCAGTAAAGACGTCCAATGAACGTGTGTTGAGTACTTTTTCCAAAATTGTCCTTGTTTTTTAAATAAAATTTGTTAACTTTTGGGGAATATTTTAACATTTACCTGTTTTTCGCGATTTTTTTTAGGCGTAACCAAGCACTTTTTGGAAAAAGTACGCAACACACGTGTAAATATACACCTTCAACTAGCATTCCTAAAAATCTGAGAATTTTTGAACAAGGGGTGTCCGCTGTACAATGGAAGTACGAAAGCATGTTTCGGCGCTATTTTAGGCTTTTTTGACTCCAGCAAGTGGCGCAACCTAGCGATACGAAGCTTTTTCACCACTTTGAGTGACAGGTCATGTAATTTTGTTGAAAAGTTGTTCTGATTGGCTGCATGACTTTGCTCGTGAACTACTGCAGGACACCATTTGAATCATTATGCATAGATCTGCGCTATAGAATGCTATGCTTGGCGTCAATGTTTATTGCACTCTTACAGACAATTGTTCGATACCGGAACATTCCAAATATCAATTTATTATATGTACAGGGACCAGTATGTTTTGAGTTCGATCCCCAGTCGTGACAATTTTGTTTATTATATCACAACACAACAGAATGAAACAATTATTAATACATCCAGCCACGGCGCGTTATTACAATTATGCATCTCTGAGTCTTTCAAGTTTACTGCACGTGAATTGAAGTAAGATAATTTTTAGTGTATCGCCTTTTGAAAGCGTGTGATGTACTAATATGAAGTTGAGGCGGAAGTGGGGGGGGGGAGGAGGGTTTATGGCAACAAGTCCATTTGTTTGGGTACGAACATAAACATCTCTAATAGGAGAAAAAAATGGGTTGAAGCACGCGGAAAACCACTTTCCATGATGATAATAAACATAATCTAAATACAGTATTTTATTCGACTTTATTTGGCAATTTCAATTAACATTGTATATATTATTATGGTTTTAAAACAGTGTTACCACCGGGGATTGAACCACGGCTGTCAAATTAAGATGAGATAAGTCGTAACAAAGTGGCTTTATTGTTGGCTATTGCTTGAATATTAAATTTTGGTAGATGAAATTATATTTTTTATTTCAACCACGGCACGGGACCATTTTTATTTTAAGTTAGGAAAATTAATAATAAAAAGGGGTGAGAGCATCTGCCCAGACAGCAGAGGTTCGGGGTTCAATCCCCGGTGGAGGCACCTTTTTTAATTTATGTCTATGATAAGACTACCATCATAACAGCGTCATAGTCGCCAACTATAAATAATATCTGGACATCAAGCAAAAGCAAAGTGCTCTGATGTGAATTCGCCTTTGGTTCACTTGCACCCACGATGTTATGAAAAGTTCTCTTCACTCTCTAACTCTAACTCTTCTGGAAGGAAACAGGAATTAACTAGTTATGCCGGAAAAGAATTAAAAAAATAAATCTGTGTTCCAAAAATATAAACGAAATTAAAATCGTATTTCCTCATTTTATCTGGAAAAAGTTATCTGCCTATTACACTACTTATATTTGAAGATTTATTAAATATACGCATCAATCGCATACTGCTATTATTTTTGTGGGAACATTGCACAACTGTAGGCCGATGACAGCCACCGAGTCGTAAATTACCAGTGTCAAGCGGGCACCAGACGTTTCATTTCGTTTCGGGAACATGCAGTGACCTTGTAACCGACGCAATTCTGTCACATCGAGATATAGGCAAATCTGGTTTATTTTCATTCAGTTATTTTTCGTGACTCTGTGCTATAGATATCATACTTAGAAAGTGTGTGATCTCCCCTGAAAAATAAGCTATAAGAAGTTTGTGGTGTAGGTGTGGGAGGGTTAATGTTGAAAAAACAATTGCTCACATGCGTGTTTACCCTTGTGAAAATGTACTATTCAAAATGAATAGTTTTTTCGTTTTACTATTGAAAGTGAATAGTATTTATAAATTTCTATTGCCGGCCCAAAAGTATTTTGTTTTAAGTGTTAAAAATGAAAAATTGTTTTGCTTTACTATTGACAGTGAATAGTTTTTATAAATTTACTATTGCCTGCCAATAGTTGTTTCGAGTTTTTTTTCTTTTACTATTGAGAGTGAAAATGATATGATTTTTACTATTGTGGTAGAATAAGTATGTTTTATTTTACTTTAGAACAACTTAATCATTTATATTTTCACTATTGAGAGCAGTAGTTGTTGGCTGTACAGCCTCACTCTTCGGGTCATAGTTGATAGTTTTTAAGAGTGGATAGTTAGTTATAAGCTTACTCTTTGCTTAGTGTTTTCATTTTAGTATTTTAAATTGGTCTTCATTATTTGACCTTCTCAGACTTAAAAGTTGTGTGATTGTGTGTATGCATTTAACTATTTCCTTATAATTGTATTAATTTTTTCATACATATTCTTATTAATATTAATCATGTCATCTTTGCCATATAATGTTGTCTGTAAAATGTTAATTGGATAAGCGTAGCGAGCGAAACTAGATTCCTTTCACTATACATCCTGGAGAGAAAAATCCGGAATGTTTTGTTTTTTTTCTTTCTTGTTTGTATTATTTGTTCTGTCTGTAGCCACACTTCCGGCTAAACCGATATTCCATTGCAATGAATTTTTTGGAGGCCTTCGAAATCTCTGACCAGACGCCGCGTTTTTGATCGCCATCGAAAAAATTATTTCTCACGAAATCGCATTTTACGATTTTTTTTCAGATTTTAAAAATTTCTCTTCGACTTATAACACCTACCGTCCCGTATCCGATTGTAATGATTTTTTTGAAAGAACTTTTATTTAATGACTTTAATATATTCGTGTAAAATTTGAGCGCGAATCGAAAATAATTTTTCATGAAAATCACAAATTTTATGATTTTTTCTATTTTTTAAACAATCTTGTTGACTTATAACACCTACCTGCTTATCTGATTGTATGAATTGTTTTTCACACAGAACCTTAATTTTATGAATTAATATCTTCGTGTGACGTGAGCGCAATCAAAAAATAGCTTTTCATGAAAATCGTAGTTTTTTTTCGTTTTTTATTTTTTAGGCCTATTTTACATTTCTTCTCTTATAACACCTACATGCGTTCCTCCGATTGTAACGATTTTTTAATTGAGAACAGCTAATTTGTATTTGTTCAACATGCGATGAGTGATATTGTTGAAATATGTTATTTATTTATTAAGTTTGCCATACTGGAAGTTTTTCCATATTTTCTGCTATTTTGTTGGCTAACTGGCTAGAAGCGCAGCAATCATCACAAGCATCACAAGCAAGGCATCATGGCGTCCCGGCGAGCTCGCCGGATGACAGTTTAGTTGCTTATTTTTTTAATATTCTATTCATACGTGTGCTATTATTATTTACTGTAATTGAGAAGTGCTATAACTTATTATGAGTGTTTGGTGATCGTAAATGCCCTTATGGCGACTTCTGCGATAGTTTTTGCCGCGTTTTCCGCGAGTGTTATTAGAATGCCAGACGTCTGTTGTGTTGGCGTGTTGCGACTATGAACTTCAAACTATTGCCGAAAAGATTCTTCACGTTACGAGTTCCTACAATTGCATAATATGCTGGATCTTAAAGGTAAGAGCTCCTTTAAAGCCTAATGACAATTGAGGGTGTAACGTGTAGGCCCCTAGCCTAGGCCCCTAGCCCTAGCCTACCGAGCTAGCGGCCAGTGGGGTATTGGCAACCACAAAGTTGTTTGCAAACAGCTGGATAGGCCTACACTTCAGCACTGCATAGGCCTTACCCGCACACTGTCATTCGAAGTTCAATTCTTTGCTAATCTATGTTCAACAAACAACAAAACACTACTCAAATGTTAGCCACATCGCCATTAAAATACGATTATTGTATCAATGTGACTGCTAGGGTAGACAGGAAGACACATGGTTCTATGCCTAAGGCCCCGAGCTTTCCTTTTTGGAAGGTGCTAGGGTCTATGCCTAGTCCTCGACATTAAGCACGATAATAGTTGTCTCTGCCTAGGCTACTCCTATGGCAAGGCCCTAGGTATGCCATAGGTAGCCTATTGGCCAGCTCTCCTAGCCCACAGCATGAGGGCCTGTCACCAAGATTAGCAAGCTAGCCTCCCTGCCAAGATTTGTAAAACCTACGCTCATTCGCGCCCCCCTCCCCCTAACCTAGGGCTTTTCCCCATTATATCACAGTGTTAAAAGTTGGGGGCAAGCCGTAGCCCTACCAACCGAAGACGTGCCCCCCAAGATGATATTTCTAGAACAGTATTTTCTTTTTTGTCAAAAAAGGCCTAGGCCTACTATTTTCTTAGCCTAGGGCCTAGGCATAGGCCTACTATTTCCTAGCCTAGGTAGGGCCACACCTTCATAACTGTGGTCCTTGGAGACTAGAAGTAGGCCATATAGGGCCTAGCCGAGCGCCACAGATATTCAATTAGCGGATACAATTCTTGTAGCTTCGTATTTTTCGCAGCGCCTCGGAACCTGCTGAAACGCTTGGTAGTAACCACGCCTACTTACAACACGCCAAAGGTTTTGAAATTTTTAGGCCTAAAGGATGTTAGGCTAGTGCCTACTGTAGTTACCTTTACAAATGATTACGTCTATCATGTCAGCTGGTGTCTCCAAAGATTTGAAAATTGAGGAAGAAATAGCGAATTTTAAAATTCTTCGGTAGCCTACGGTACTGAAGGCATAGGCCTGATTTAATGGCGCCTGAATAAATTATTTAAAATCTTACTACTACGGCTTCTAGTAGTAGGTCTAAGGTACTAGGCTACATAAGTCTAACATAATAGGCCTAACACATTTTTTTTAAATTTAAACTAGGCCTTAACTTTTGGGCTCTAAAGAAAAGAATTTTCTTGCAATTTCCTTCCTAATTGGAAAAATAAGGGTGGGATACCGGTAATGTCAGAAAAATCTGAGATTTTGGTTGTAGACTAGGCTAGGCCTACCTCCAGTCTCTAGCCTCGCAACTAAATTTAAGGCTAAATGTTCTGATCTGAAAATTAAATAAAAACAGTAGACCTCCTTCCAGCGACTCAGAACATGCTGAAACTCCTTGTAGCCTACATTACAACTAGGCTACGCCAAAGGTTCATGTAATTTTAAGCTTAAAGGGGATGGCGCGGTAGGTTACCTAGGTATCTAGTTAACATTAAAAAATTATTGGCTATCAATGTCAGATGGTATGATTCCTAAGATTTGTTATTGAAGAAAATAGGGAAGTTTTGACTAATTCTTCGATTCGAGCAAAAATTTCTCGTAGCCTACCGTTGCTAGGCTAGGGCTGCAGGTAGATACAGGGCCTGGTTAAATTATTTTAAAAACCTTACTTGGCCTATGGATTTCTAGACGAGGGCCTATGATATCCATTTATTTTTTAAATTTAAACTAGGCCTAGGCCAATGCTTTTTGGGGCTACAAAAGAAAATATTGAGCCTATCCTGCAATTCCTCCAATTGAAAAAGTTAAGTAGCCTATGGGTAACCTACTTAAAACTAAAACCTATTAGGCCAATGGTTATGAGATGAAAATGAAATAAAACAGTAGGCCTCCTTCCAGCGCGTCGGAACATGCACATGAACTCGTTCTTGGTAGCCTACATTTCATCAACTACGCAAGAAGTTCATGTCATTTTAGGCCTAAAGATGGGCTGTAGGCCTATAGTAAACATTAAAAATTATTGCCTATCATGTCTGCTTGGTGTGATTCTAAAAAAATTTTTGAAATTGGAAAACATAAAAATTTCAATCAAATTCCCTAGGTAGGCCTAGGCCCCTCAGAGGGAAGTTGAAAAAATAAATTGAGAAAAATTTCTTCGGAAGGGGCTACTACCATAGAGCCTACAGGTGCAGCTAGATTTGTGGTCGCATATATATTATTTAAGCCTAGAATTTGTTAATGCCTATAGGCCTATCTTCTATTAGCCTACTAGGGCGCCTATGACACAGTTTATTTTAAAAAATCATTGAGGCCTACAGCTTGTTGGTCTATGAAAGAAAGACTAGATCTTGCAATTCCCCACTGGATTAGAAAATCCGGTACTGGTAGGACCTACCGTACCGTAGACCTTCCGCCACCGTACTGTCAGGGAACTAAAAAATCTAAGATTTTGTTGTAGACTAGGTTACTACTCCCTAAAAACTAAAAACCTGGTAGACCTACGGTGTAGCCTAAGCCAATAATTAGGCCTATGATTATGAAATTTAAATAAAACAGTACCGGTAGGCGCCAAAAAAATTAGGCCTACAAGAACTAAATTGCAAAGTATTCATTTTTATCTGCCGAGGCTGATATTGCAATTAAATTTACTTTTTGCCCATAGCTGTAGGCTTAGCATAGCCTTCTAAGGAGCCTCTTTTTGAATTTACATGCTTGTTAAAGTAGCTAAATTTAAGTATTATCTTAAGACATAGGGCCTAGGCCTGCAGGTGTTTTGTTAGGCCTAGGCTTATATTAGGTAGCGAACAGGTGAGGGGTCTAGTGAGAGATAGGAGCTACGCCAGCATGTAAAAACAAATTGAGTTTAGAAGTTTTCAGGTAGTTAAACTGCTGTCTTTAATTTTTTGTATCATAACTTTTTAAAATTATTATTATTAGGCAATGACAATCAAATAAAAACAGTACCGGTAGGCCCAATAAATTAGGCCTACAAAACTAAAGTGCAAGTATTTTATCTGCCGAGGGCTATTGCAATTAATCTTACCTTTTATGCCATAGCTTTAGGCTTAGACCTAGCCTTCTAAGAGCCTCATTATTGAATTTACATGCTTGTTAAAGTAGCTAAAATTAAGTATTATTTAAAGACATAGGGCCTAGGCCTGCAGGGGTTTTGTGGGGGGCCTAGGCTTGTATTAGTACAAACAGTTGAAGGGGTCTAGTGAAGAAGGAGCTATCGCCACATGTAAAATCAAATTGAGTTTAGAAAAGTTTCAGTATTTTTAAAACTGCTGTCTTATTTTTGTTATGAATAAACTTTTTAAAATTATTATTTTAGGCAAAGGGTACTATACTATAGGCCTAGTCCCTTTAAAACAAGTAATTCATACAAAAATTAGAGTCATAGGCCCTACCGTAGCAGTTTTAACCACTGAAACTTTGCTAAACTATTTTTACATGTGACATAGCCCCACCTCTCACTAGGCCCCTAAGTTATTCCAATATTTAAATTCTGAAACAAGAATTTTATTGTTTACAGGTCATTTTCCAGGATGATGCCCTAGAGAACTTCAGAGAAGGCATCAATGAAAGCGTCCAGGGGAAGTTTGTCGACAATCCCGTGTCAAATTTGACAAAAAGTCTTGATCTTTTGCATTATGTAGGGCTAACACATTTTCTATGAGGTGTACCCAAACCAACCAACCAAATAAAATTATCTTAATCAAATGATTTCAGGATCTTTGTGTTAATTTTTATATGGTTACCTTACATGGCAACTGGGATACTTTGAAGTCAATTAATTGAGAAATCTGAATCGATAGGCCTACTTAAAGTTAGGAATATTTTATTAAATGCAGTCACATTACCCTGGGCATCATTAGTTATTGGTGTATGAAATTCAATAATGTCATGGCCCATAGGCCTACAGTGACATACAATAGCCTAATAGGTTTCTTTCTGTGTAGAGCAAACTACGCATGCCTGATTAGTGACTAACCTGTAACCAAAATTGTTTAATTGACTTTAAAGTTGCAGTGCAATATCCCACGTTTTGTATTATTCCTAATCAATGTTATTAGTAGTGTAGGAATAGGATATGCTTTTCTACAATTTTTCAGGTACCACAAAATCATGCCCATTCACCTTTTGGAAGAAGCATGATATTGGTAAGAAGTTCACCATTGTTTTTTTACCAGTATGAACTAGGCCTATTGAAAAAGCCCAATAATTCCTACTGGTAAAAATATAACTTAACTATCGACCATAGCCAATAGTGAACTATGGACTATTATCCAATAGTTTACTATTGACATCTGCAATAGTAAATTATTGACTTAAATGAATAGTTTACTATTCATTAGGTGAATAGTTTACTATTCATAAGGTGAATAGTTTACTATTCACTTTTGAAAGTTCCCCAGTAGTAATTCTCAATAGTAAAAGTGAATAGTAATCACGAATAGTTATTCCAAATTTACTAGCTCAATAGTAATAGTCAATAGTAATTCCAATAGTAGAATCAATAGTGATTTTTCACAAGGGTATTATAGAATACGGTAATTGTAAGACATTTCGTGTTGTGTGTGTAATAATATTTGACTTGGGTCGATGGTTTTATTTATATCTTTAACCTTGGCTTTATAGTAGGCGACTATGACGCTGTTATGTTAGTACTTTAGACAGAAATTAAAAAGTGACTACACCGGGGTTTGAACCCGGGCCGGGACCTTAGCTGTCCGGGATTGTCTTACCAACTGAGCTATGCAGCCACCAATTTAAATCTGTCTAATTCTTGGTCTGTTTTGTACATTTGTAGAGCAAAACTGAAAAAAACTAGAGAATACAAACCATCTCTATAACCCTAGAGTTGGACTATACGATGTTTAACCTTGGCTTTATAAGTAGGCGACTTTGACTCTGTTACTTATGTTAGTACTTTAGACAAAAACTAAAAAAGTGACTACACCAGGGTTTGAACCCGGGACCTTAGCTGTCCGTACATGTAATGTACAAAATAGACCAAGAATTAGACAGTTTTAAATTGGTGGCTGCATAGCTCAGCTGGTAAGAGCATAGCCCGGACAGCTAAGGTCCCGGGTTCAAACCCCGGTGTAGTCACTTTTTGAATTATATATATATATACTCGTAAATATAATGTTTTAGAGTCGATATTTTATTTTCGTTGGAAAACAATGCTAAAACGTAGTCTAACGGTAATGTATTATACGGTCTACTATTTGTATTTTTGTATTAGGCCGTATTTACTTTTTTAATGGAACTTAATATTTGTGTGGATTTAATAAAATAAAACAAAGCTTATAAATTTTCCGCTCGAGATAGGGGGACCATTTCACGCAGTGATTGTAGTTTGTTGTAATATGCATATTTAAAATATGAGTAGGGCTCAGTTTTGGAATTATTTTGTGTTCGATTCTACATGACCATCCATTATTTCGATAGCGCGTGTTTCAGTAGATCCATTGTATTGACACACGCACACATCCACACGATTGACATGTTTGTATAATTTTGTTTAACCCTGAGAAGTACATTGGTGGGTTATCATGAAACAGAAATTAAAAATTGTCTCCACAAGGTATATTATAGATCTCAGGATTTTCACTCTCCGGGCGGATTCCAACCAACTTAGCATTATAGAGACGACGTGCCTATTTAGTATGTATTTTGCTAATTACAGAATTTGTTAATTGAATATGAGTGAAAACATTGTACGCACTGCACTAGAAATAAAAACTAAAATAGGCTTGCATCCCGGCATTCGCCTAAGGGCTCAAGAATTCCCGGATGAAACTTTCAGCTAGGATTGCTGGTGACGGGATTCAACCGTTTCCTTCCAAATCAGAGTCTCACGCGTTATGCATGAGCTACCTCTAACGGTTTGTAACCGCACGGCCTGTGCAAGTCTCATTTTGGCCCTCAGCCGGAGAATTTTTCATTTTTATTTTAATATATTTGCATATGATAAGGTTTAATTGTAACAGTTAAGGCAGTTAATTGGTTAAGTAAATTGGCATATTGCATGCACTTTTACGTGATGTCACAAATCACAAGTAATAGTTCAGTAGCCACTCTAGTTGTGAAGGTGCAGCTGAGAGTCAATGTATTTGGTTAATTTCACCGATGTTTTTGGGATAGGGAGTACAGGTAACGGGATCTCCGAACCACCCTGCAGTAGAGAAGCTGGAAAGTTGAGTTTGGCACAGCAAGTGTGGTGTTTTGGGCTCAGGAATGTGTAGCCTAGCCGACACATCCCCTCGCTCCACCGGTCCTCGTCGTGGCCTCGGCCAATGACAAGAGCGGACGGTACACGAGCCAGCTAGGCAGTGAAAATGCGAGTGAAGTCGAATTCTCGTCCAGAAAGCGGAAATACGTAGGCAACCCCTAGACCAATAACAGCCCTTAGTTTAAAGTTCGCGGGTGGTGAGACCCAATCACAGGGCAGAGTGTGAAACCAACGGAAGTAGTAGAAGCAAGTGTGCGTGTGTTTCGAGCAAGGGATCGTCCACTACGCACATCGCCAGAGAAGACGACGGTTGACTACAGTAGAGTGCATCTTTCAATCAGTGTTTTTGGAAGCATGGGTGTTTTCACCAAAGTGGGGAGTAATCCCAGGATGGGTTTGTACCTCCTGCTGAGGTCGAGCTACATCTCGCGTATATAATTATGTTTTTTTACAAGTTAATATCAGTAATCTTCGTGATAGCCGAGTAACGTGCTAGCCACATGGCGAGTGTTTAATAGCCATGCGCGAATAACGACGACATCGCAATTACTATGGTAAATTCTTATATCTACACCCATACGGAGTGACATTGCGAGTTCAGTAAGAGTGTTTCAAGGTTTTCCGGTCATTTCGAAGTAAGTTGACTTGGTATGTCCAGCCACGTGGGACTACCAGGGTCACATCTACATCATCGTTGGACATCCACTACACTACGCAAGTAAGATAAATAACCCATAAGTTGCAACTCCCCCAATTTGTTCGAGACCCAGAGAACTTCGAGTTCATCTGAGGGCCTAGGCAGTCTCTTAGGAAGGTCGGTAAATCGGCCAGTTCACGATCACGTGACCCCGATACCACGGCAAGCGCGGACACAGGGCCCTTCCGTAGCAGAGATCTACCGTGGGCCCACCCCCTCTCCCCGGCCGCTCCCGTGCTAGGCACTTCCAAGATGGCAACGTCCTCCCCCTCCCCCTCTACACAAACGATAGGCTACGAATCTTCGTATTATAATAAGACCTATTCTTAAGGATTCTGTAACAGGGTATTGATTATTATGTTTATGTTTCTTATCTTTGCATGAGTTGGATCCAACCCCTAAATTAAAAAAAACCCGGATGTCAGTAGTTAGTATTTCACAAATGTTACAATATAACGCCACTGCTTTTAAATTGTTTCACTCACTGAGTAGCACGAACATCCTAAAATCCTCCTTATAAGTTAATTCTCAGCCTTCAGCCGTTTCAACTATCTAATTCTTAAGTAGCAACTAGTACAGGACAAGCAGGAACGTCGAGCAACCACCGGACGAGTGCAGCCCCTGGAGTGGAGCGGCTCAGCACTAGCGTGCCAGGTCAGGTACCTCTTCTCGACCCGCGAGGGCAGAAGTTGTATGTTGTTGCATCATCGATCCGCCACTGTACATGTTTGTGTTTGTTTTGCTAGGGCTAGATTTTTCCATCCCGCGTGTAGAACACATAAAATTCGTGTTATTTGTCAATCCGATCTTTTGTTTTTAAAACCCGTTATAAACGTATGCAAAAACCCCGAGAAAAAAAATAGCACGTTTGTAAACAGTAGGTTCAAGTCAAGGTTAGCAAATTATCAGCGACGATTGACGATTCATCGCGGAACGTTAAGTTTTGGACCTAGGACGATGTGTGCAGCGACACGGTTATTCGGTCAAAGCAAGCCATGCAGGGTTCGACAAATGCTATGTAAGAGATGCTGGAGACATGTCGAAATATTTGTGGTCTGGAAAATTTGTTCCAAACGGACACAACAGAGAGGCGTGTTTTCCCTGTAATATGCATTTGCCGCCTGCCGGCTGCCGCCTCGAGTGATCCAATAACACATTGCCAAAGCCCGGCGATGAGTCATTCAACACTTTAATAAGTATAATTTTATATACAACTTTTAAAGCACTTCTACCGACCTTCCGAGGATGTTTTATAGTACGTCAATGCAAGGCCGAAGGGAATAATGCCAGAGCGTTGATTCTATTGTAGTAATAATACAGTGTTTTCTATAAACCAAATGGACTTGGTTCGAGCTCTCATGCACTCATTGGCTCATTACAGCAAAACGGTCACACCCGGGAATCGAAATCGAAAGCTGAATTGAAGTTGTACTTCAACATTTACACAATGGTTATATACTGATCAAAATATCATAATTTTTGTTAACATGTGATTATAAAAGGCAAGTAATAATAATATTGACACAACACATGAAGGCAGCAATGTTCATTCTGTATCAATGATGTACTTCGTTACGTAATTTGACTTAGCGGCATGTCTT